>JAQNDB010003487.1:0-29097 GCA_029204045.2 Tillandsia leiboldiana | reverse complement strand
GGATTTACGTAGGGAGTCCCACGCGACGATATCGACAAGTCGCGATCTCACGTATAGTCCCCACTCCGGAAGGGGCACTTGAGGGGCGCGACCCCACAGAGTCAAAATGTAGCTGCGCACTCTGTCGAGCTCAACAATAATTGGCCCTTGCAGGCTATATCAAAATCCACGCTCCGTCTCAGAAACGGAAGGACTCAAGATCCTCAACATCTCGGATGACGGCGTAAGTCTTCTCTGTTAGTTTGTATGCCCAAAGCCTATCAGGCTGACGGCATTTTATTATATGGGCATATTTGTACTTGATCTTTATTAATTATTTGGGCATTTTATGCCATTCATGTTGAAGTGTCCATGAATCGTCCTTTGAATTAATGAGAGATAATGTATATCTTAAGTTAGAATTTGAGATACATATTTATTGTGATTAGTCATAAATGCTTCTCAATCGGAGGATCATCATGGGGACGATGATTGATCCGGTAAGATTGATGTATGTGCCGCTCTCTTTTAGGATGACGAGTCTCAAGCAAGTCATTAGTGTGGAGACACTGGAGCGAACGTGCAGGTGGTTGTTATAAGAAAAGGGCACTGAGCGTGACCAATTACGAATAGTTACTTGGATGTCTACTCTTTCGTCAGTAACTGATTCGATGTTGCAGTGGTACAACTGATCCTTAGACCTGCGACACCACGGCCATTCAGTATGAGGCTACTGTAGTTTGACTATGCAAACTCTGATCCTAGTCACGGGTCTTAGTAGTATATGTTGGCTGCAGTCGGTTTCATATTAGGAATGGGTGTTTGTTTATAGGGATCTATCGCTCTCGGTAGAGAGATAATTAGTCCTATGCTATTTGTAAGGCAAAGCTCAGAAATCCTCGGTGCCGGGGTAATATGGTTCATGGAAAGGTGTTTCCAAGAGTAACCATATGAGCTTCTGTCCTATCAAATTTGTCATATAACGGGTGATGGGTTTGACGAGTATTCCATGACCTCCACTCAGTTGGGACTATGCGATAGAAGAATTGGTATTGTACGGTAACTGCACCTTGAGGTTCAGTCCAATATTCACTTCTGACTGGATTGCCACTATAATGCTGCTAGGCGTCACTGGTGGATTGTGGGAACCAATAAGAATAATTATAGGCATAATTATTATACGATGGAAGAATCAAAAGTGTTTGATCCATCAAAGGAGTTTCGATGATGATGTCGATGGGGATCGCATCATATCTCACTACCAGACAGAATTGAACCTATTAGGTCACACACATAAGGAATCACGCATGATCGATATTAAGGAGATGATAAAGAAGTTTATAGAATGGATTAATTAATCACAATACTAAAGTTTACTAATTTATTAGTAAAAGGACTAATTTGCAATTATTGTAAATTAGAGGTATTTAAGTGCAAAAGTTGCATGGTGTATTACTAATCGTTAGTAAATATTTTGAGGACTTATGTGTAAATGTTACACACGAATCGAATTAGATTTGGATTCGATTCATATTGAAACTAACTTAAGGATAAGGGATAATCCAATCGGATTAGGATTCGATTAGGATTAGAATTAGGGTTAGGGTTTCCTCAATATAAATATATGTCATATGTGACGTATTTTGGAACGATAGAAAAAGGAGAAAAAAAAAAAACCCTAGCCGCCTATCCTCTTCCTCAAGTCCTCCACAATTAATCGTTCTCGATCTTCGGAAGATTGCTAGCACAATTAGAAGATTGATTCATCCTCCTTACATCGACGCAAGAATTAATTCGTGATCGGATCGCGAATCAGGCGATCGATTTTTCGATCAAGGGCGTGATTCCGTGTGGACACAAGTAGAGGCCGGGTGCGTGCGCGGCTATCAAGGACGAACAATTTTTACCAACGATCATCGGCTTCGCGGTGATCTCGACCCGCGCAAGGTAAAAATTAAATCCTAATTGATAAGATCAATTAGATTACCCGTTTACGATCTAAAACAAACATGAGGTGATCTTGTTTAAGAAAAATTTAATTGCGTTTTTTTTCTTCCGCTGCGCATATCTGATCACTGTTCTTACAGTGGTATCAGAGACACCCTCATCGTTTGTTTTAGATCTAATCTCTTTTTGATGTTGATTGGGTTTTCTGGAATGATCGAAATCAAAACAATGAAGATTGTTTTGAATATACTGTTTTGATTGTTTTGTAACACTAATTAATTAACTTGCGACCTAGGGTGCTCTAATTAATTAGCTACGGCCATGCATGCGGTCAAGGTCATGCGACTACGACCATGCTTGCGGTCAAGGTGCTCTAATTAATTAGCATGCGGCCATGCATGCGGTCAAGGTGCTCTAATTAATTAGCATGCGACTACGGCCATGCATGCGGTCAAGGTCAACGTGCTCTAATTAATTAGCATATGACCGTAGGTCATATTGATGACATGCAAGCTCTAATTAATTAGCATTGTTAGAGTATAGCAACACTAATTGATTAGTTCATGGCTTTCATTGCACGTGCTTGCCGCAATGTGTTTTGAACGCATTTACATGATATGATCATGCGCGCCTTGTGGTTGCTTTGTGCAAAATCGCAATTTAAAATTAATTCAAATCCAATTAATTAGAAATCGAATTAGAGAATTTTATATTATATGCCTGTGATGTGTATGAGGTGATGATCATGGATAGCAACCTTGTGATGATGTGAATGGGTGTAATTTAATAAGGACCCAGTGTTAGATTTATTTTGAGTGCCTGCGTGCACCAATTAAATTATGTAATTTGGAGACCTGCGTGTCTCATTATTGTTATGGGTTGTATTATAATTGTTGCAAAATTAAAGGGTAAAGGGGTAGTTCAGATTCCATGACGATTTGTTCCATTCAAGAATTGATGCGGTGCAGATCAAGTTTGGACCAAATATTGATCGAGAGAGCCGACAAGAGTTGATCTACTCCAATCCGATCAAGATGCAGAGCAAGTTTTTGTGTGTAATACCCTCTGACCCGATTCCGGCCTGGTGGCTCAGGCCCGAATCAAATTAAAATCCATGATCATCACCGGTAGTTATTTTTTTATATATATGCGATATATGTGTGTATATGATGCGATGGTTTGCATGAGATGTAAATTTATAATGAATTAAAACTGATGAGATAACAAATCTCCCTAAATAAAATATTAAGTTAATGGTGTTATGAACCCATTAGTGGCCTTCCATCGTTGTAGGGTGTGGGCGTCTCTTTAGTGTTGATTGATGCACCCGGATACGGGGGTCAGTTGCATTAGGGAGCCGCAACCATTCTATTGGCATGAGATGCTATGTGGTAAGAAAGGGGTTGAATCCAAGAATCTGTCAGGATGAGGATTCAATGACTTTTTTATTTGCATGATGAACGGTGGGTCTAACTTAACCAAAAGATAAGGCCAAGAATCTGTCAGGATGAGGCCTATATTTTTGGAGGCCAAAGATAAAATTGCGATTTGCTTGAGAAGCATTGAACAAGAGTTGTTCACTCATTTCTTTACTCATTGCCAAGAATCTGTCAGGATGAGGTAGTGTGCAAATAGATGGGACCGCAATTCCCACTAGAAACTTTTAGTAAAGTTTCCGTTTTCTCTACTCGGGGAGTGTGGAGATTCGCTAAAATTAGTGGGAGGCACCATTTAGATTTAATGACCCTAATCAAAATGGATTATGATTAAGTACACAACTAATTAGAATCTTAACCATCTGAAGAAAATGTCCGCCTCTAACCCACTTGTCAGAATACTTGATACTAATCGCTTAACTGGACCAAATTTCACCGATTGGCTGAGAAATTTGAGAATTGTTCTCAATTCTGAAAAATTAGCCTACGTGTTGGACACGGAGGCTCCAGCAGTGCCCGCAAATCCAACAGCTCAACAAAAAGATGCTAAAAATAAATGGACTAATGATGACATGAAGGTAAAATCGTACATGCTTGCGTCTATGAGTAATGAGTTGCAACGCCAGCATGAGCACATGGAGAGTTCTGCTGACATCTTGCTTCATCTTAAAGAGTTGTATGATGAGCAAAGTCGAACAGCTCGTTACGAAGTGTCAAGGCGACTGTTCAGGACTAAGATGTCTGATGGTCACTCAGTCAATAATCATTGCTTGGCGATGATTAAGGACATTGAGGAGCTTGAGAAGCTCGGAATGACTATGGACGCAGAACTTCAAATTGATTTGATCTTACAATCATTACCTGATTCATTTTCTCAGTTTATTTTAAATTTTCAAATGAATAAAATTACTTGCACTCTCGCCGAGCTGTTGAATATGTTGGTCACGGCTGAAGGAATGCTAAAAGTCAATAAGGGCTCAGTTTTGGCTGTTGAACGGGCTTCCTCCAAAAGAAAGTCTAAATGGAAGAAGAAGAAGCCTGCAAAGAAGCCAAAAACTGACACTGTCAAGGTAAATCCCAAAAAGAAGGCCGCCAAAGGAACTTGCTTCCACTGTCAAAAGGATGGCCACTGGAAGAGGAATTGCCCGGACTATTTGGCTAGCCTGAAGGACAAGGTGAAGAATAAAACTTTGGAAGGTATGTCCGAGATTCATATCATTGAAACTACTTGCTTATCGGTTTGTTCTACTTTTACATGGGTCATTGACTCGGGATGCACCTCGCATTTGTGTATTTCAATGCAGGCGCTAAAGAAAAGTAGACGACTTAGGGATGGAGAGATTACCCTACGCGTTGGAAACGGAGCAAGAGTTGCTGCTGTTGCTGTAGGGACTTATCCTTTATGTCTACCGACAGGAGTAGTTTTAGAACTTAGAGATTGTCTTTATGTTCCTAGTGCGACTAGAAACCTTATTTCTGTTTCACGTTTGGTATTGGACGGTTATAAGTTTATTTTTGAATCAAACATTTGTTCAATTTATTTAAGAAATAATTTGATAGGTTGTGGTTCTTTAATAGACAATCTCTATTACTTACATATGGATGTTAGTATGAATACAGTTGTCAATGGCATGAATGAGAATACTATTGGTTTTAAAAGACCTAGACAGGAGGTAAACAAAACATACTTGTGGCATCTAAGGCTTGGTCACATTGGAGAAGATAGGGTTAACAAGCTGGCTAAGGATGGTATCTTAGGATCCTTACTCCCTGAACCATACCCAGCTTGTGAATCATGTCTTCAAGAAAAAATGACTAAGTCTCCCTTTGTTGGACAAGGACAGAGAGCTACCGAAGTACTCGCCCTGATACATACTGATGTATGTGGCCCATTCGATGTGTCTGCTTGGGGCGGCTATCTCTACTTTATTACCTTTACCGATGATTATTCACGGTATGGGTACGTGTATTTAATTAAACACAAGTCTGAAGTCTTTGAAAAGTTTAAAGAGTTTAGACAAGAAGTAGAAAAGCAAATGGAAAAACCGATTAAGGCTCTTCGATCCGATCGAGGAGGGGAATACCTTAGCACGGATTTCTTAACCTACCTCAAGAATAATGGTATTGTCTCTCAATGGACTCCTCCTGGAACACCAGAACTGAATGGGGTGTCTGAACGGAGGAATCGAACTTTATTAGATATGGTTCGATCTATGATGAGTTTTACAGATTTACCTACGTCACTTTGGGGTTATGCACTTCTTACGGCTATTTATATTTTGAACAGAGTACCTTCCAAATCTGTTCCCACCACACCATATGAGATGTGGCACGGTAGGAAGCCAAGTTTTACTCACATTAAGACTTGGGGGTGTCCGGCTTATATTAAGAAATTAAAGACGAACAAATTGGAAAGCAGATCAGTCAAGGGAAGATTCATTGGTTATCCCAAGGAATCACTTGGATACAATTTTTATCTCCCAAAAAGTCACAATGTGATTGTGAGCCGACATGCCTTTTTTCTTGAAAATGAATTTATTTTAGCAGGAGGCAGTGGGAGAAAAATAGAACTAGAGGAGAAAGTCTCTTTAGAATCGAGCATTCCAAGAGCCCTTCCTGATAACTCTGTGATACCAGAGATTACATTGCCACCTCGCAAGTCTAGTAGAATCTCTCATCCTCCTAGTAGATACATGGGATAATTTATAGAGGACATGGAGGAAATGTTCCTAGTGGGAGACAAGGATCATAGAGATGATCCTAAGACTTATAGCGAGGCGATGTCAGACATCGACTCCGAAAAATGGTTGGAAGCTATGAAGTCTGAAATAGACTCAATGTACTCCAATCAAGTTTGGACTTTGGTTGATCCACCGGAGGGTATTGTACTGTCACGCCCCGGGGTCGAAACTGCGACCCGGGCTCGCTAACAGATCCGCCATCTGTACGGAAACTGCCGTACAGACGAAGCGTCTAGCCTGCAAAAGACAAAACTACAGCTACACAGATATCAGAGCGGATAAAAAGCTGTACTATAAATTTTTCTCTCAACTACAAGTTGCTACAACTCATAGCCTATCTCCCAAAATCAGATGATACAAAAAGAAGTGCACCTATACAACATCTACAAATCCAAAAAGGGAGATAGCTAACAAGAACATAACCCACTCCCACAATCCGGGATGGTACATCTACCTCTCTCTAAAGTAACAATGCTGGTAGGGAACTATCACGCGACTCCCTGTCCTCGGTCCGTCCAGTCAAGCACAGCAGGAACGGAAGAAAGCCTCAGCAACCTGTCACCGACAGAGGGTGTGAGAACTACATCCTACAGTAGTTCTCAGTGGGTACCGTCTCCAAGAACCACGGTCTGCCCACTAAGTCTACCAGAGGCATAAGATAGAGAAAAGACTGATGATAAATATAATAAGCTGGAAAAGAATCTACAGCTATCATGCCTCTATCTACTATGCTCAATAAGAAGAGACTATGGATGATGGAATGCAGTCACTCACTGCTGACAATATGTCGCAAGTACTAAGCCCAAGACGCTCTACTATGACACATGCTACGCCATCACTCCCTCAGTACATCTCAAATCTCGGCGACTGCCCACCCGGGTCCAGTCGAGTCAAGCCTGCGCCCCCTGGTGTATCAACCAGGGTGTCCCAACGGACAAACTCAATATCTCACACAGTGACCCCATGGTAGCACGGCCAGGGGTATCAAGCGACCTCTAGTACATGAACTAGGCGCATCATCGAAGCCTCGTCAGGCTCGGTATCATCATCGCAGCCTCATCAGGCTCGGAATCATCAACGCACCCGGGGCGTGGTTCGAGGGGTGCGACCCCACCGAACTCAAGTATCTCGTCAGTATCACTGTCTCACAAGTGGCTCCTGCAGGCTGTGGTCCTCGATCAAACAGATCGGTATCTCGATGCTCAAAGCACAAACTCAGTCGGAGAACCCTCCACGACTCAATCTCACAACACAGACCCACTCAACGAAGGTACTACACAGCTGGGACCACCGTCTCACCCACGGCTCTCACAACCCAACTCCACTGAACTCAACACTCAACTCACGGCCGGAGCTACTCCACGGCCAGATCTACGAAGGGTCCGAAACCCAGGGAGACTAACATCTACGTCCCCAAGAGAGAAAGCAGCCCTTAGAACCCAGATCACTCGAATCCACTCGGGTGGATAAGTTTATAAGAAACCATGTCATTTATTTCAGAAAACCATTCGATCTGAGAGAAATCCATCTTTTTAATGATTTTTAGTCTCTTTTAGGAAAACCCTTTGAAATCAAGTTTTATGCCCAAACCTCGAAGAGCTGATGCCTTCGTCCCAACAGACGAGAACAGACTGAAACAACCTTGCGAGGCTTGGAAGAAACATTGGCTGACTAAAATCATGTATTTATCCAAAAAGGTTCTGGGTTCAAGGTCCTGCTAACACACGTGCACCACGACCCCAACCTGGTGGTGACGAGAAGAACAGTGGAAAGGAAAAACCTCCGGGACCACCGTTTATCTGAAACGGCTCCCCAAAATGGTAACACTGGCCTAACCCAGCCACCAGACCCCACTCGGCCCCCCGGGCCCGAGTGCAACACCCGCCCCACAACACACTGACCACTCGACCCACTACCCGGGCGAGGAAACTCTAAGTCCCGAAGGATATGAAAAGTGCGGGATGTCTAAAGCATAAGGAACCTAGCCCAAATTAAGGTTCACAAATGGTCTGGTCAAAATCATGCACATATGACGGGGGTGCTAGTTAAGTTCCAAGAAAAATACTTAAACTAGCATGCAATCCTAAAACATTAGAATTAGAAGGAAGTCCGTAGACTTGGAGAGAAAACCAACCCACCTCAGAAAGCCACCAATTGCTCGTCGACACTTGCAATTGGCACAGCGGCTTACCTGGCCTCCAAGGGGTCCGCACGCAACTCGAAGCCCGATGCCAGAAACCGCACGCAAAACGGAGCACGCGGCGACCAACCACACGACCGCGCGCTCCGCGGAAGCAAAAACCGCACCGCAAGCTGTCAGAAGCGAAGAAATCGCAAAATCAATCAAAAAGGTCAAAACCGAGCATCCGACGGCGAAAAACAGCTTCCGTCGGCGAAAACAGCCTCCGTCAGCGAAAAATCAGCGCCCGACGGCGAAAAACAGCCCGTCGGCGAAAACCAGCGCCCGACGGCGAAAACAGCTCCGTCGGCGCGAAAACTGCTCAAAAACAGCTTGCGAAAAACCAGCGAAAACTGCACAAACCGCTCGCGAAAACCCTGCGAAAACTGCGCAAAACTGCTCGCAACCTGCTCGCGAAAAACGGCGAAAACCTGCGCGAAAACAGCGAGCGAAAACAGCAAAACCGCTTGCGAAACTGCTCGCAACCTGCTCGCGAAAAACGACGAAAACCTGCGCGAAATCTGCGCGAAACGGCGCGAAAACCTGCGCAAAAACTGCGCGAAAACCTGCGCGAAACGGCGCGAAAACCTGCGCAAAAACTGCGCGAAAACCTGCGCAAAACGGCGCGAAAACCCCCCCGCGAAAAACAGCGGCCGACGGTGGGAACCAACGGCGCCGGCACGCAAACCGAGGCGCCACCGCTGTCCCGGGAGCACGCCGAGCGGCGAAAAACCAGCCGCGCGACGAGGGAGGCCCGACGCACGGCGCCCAACCAAGCGGCGCCGCGCAGCGACCCGCTGCGCGGTGCCGGAGCGCACCGCGCAGCGCCCAGCGGCGCTGCGCACAGCGCCCAGAGGCGCTGCGCGCGGGCCCGCGCGCAGCCCACTGCGCTGCGCGCGGTCGCGCGCCTGCGCAGGCCCGCGCGCGGCCCGCGCGGCCCGCGCAGGCCCGCGCGCGGCCCTGCCGCGCGCGCCTGCGCGCGGCCAGGAGGGCCCGCGCGCACGCGCGCGGCCCTGCCGCGCGCCCCTGCGCGCGGCCAGGAGGGCCCGCGCGCACGCGCGCGGCCCTGCCGCGCCCCTGCGCGCGGCCCTGCAGCGCGCCCCTGCGCGCGGCCAGGAGGGCCCGCGCGCACGCGCGCGGCCCTGCCGCGCCCCTGCGCGCGGCCCTGCCGCGCGCCCCTGCGCGCGGCCAGGAGGTGCCGCGCGCACCTGCGCGCGGCCCTGCCGCGCTCCCCAGCGCGCGGCCAGGCAGCGCCGCGCGCACATGCGCGCGGCCCTGCCGCGCGCACCTGCGCGCGGCCAGGCAGCGCCGCGTGCAGCACTTTGCTGCACGCGGCGCCGCGCCCAGCGGCACCGCCACAGGGTGCTGCCAATAGCAGCACCCTGGCGCTGCGCGTGCGCCGTTGCGCGCGCGCGCGGCCGCCGACGACGGCAAAAAACAGAAAAAACCCAGAAAAACCCGATAAAATCCGAAAAATCCCATTTAATCCAAAAATCCATTTTTCCTCATTAAAACCAATTAAAATAAACTCGAAGCTCAAAACTCCAAAATGCACAAACCTCCAAAATCCCAAAAATTAGAATTTACATACCTTGACGACGCTCGCCGCACGCCCTCGAGCTCCTCGCGGCCTCCAACGGCGAGTCGAAAAATCCACGAAGCTCCAATCCCTTTTCTTCTTTTTCTTCTTCTTCCTTTTTCCTCTCTTTTCCTCTCCTTTCTTTCTCTTTTCCTTTCTTTCTCCTCTCTGCTGCAGAGGGGGGGGGGGGTGGAGGCAGCTTTATATAAAGCATAAAGCTTTAATTAATTAAATCCATTAATTAATTAACTCCAAACTCCAACTCCAACTCACTTTTTGCCTTCGGGCTCTCCGCCGCTGCCCGGAACCTCCCGAACTCCGCTGTAAATCGAAAATACACGCGCTCACAGCTTTTTCTCTCCAAAAAGCTCATCCGTTGAGGCGGGGTGCTCAAATCAATTACCGGCTCCAAAATTGCCAGTTCCAACTCACTTTTTGCCTCCGGGTCCTCCGCGTCAGTCCGGAACCTCCCGAACCTCGCTGTAAATCGAAAGTACACGTGTCCACAGCTTTTTCTCTTCAAAAAGCTCGTCCGTTGAGTCGGGGTGCTCAAATCAATTACCGGCTCCAAAATTGCCAGTTCCGACTCACTTTTTGCCTCCGGGCCCTCCGCGTCAGTCCGGAACCTCCCGAACTTCGCTGTAAATCAAAAGTACATGTGTCCACAGCTTTTTCTCTCCAAAAAGCTCGTCCGTTGAGTCGGGGTGCTCAAATCAATTACCGGCTCCAAAATTGCCAGTTCCGACTCACTTTTTGCCTCCGGGCCCTCTGCGTCAGTCCGGAACCTCCCGAACCTCGCTGTAAATCAAAAGTACACGTGTCCACAGCTTTTTCTCTCCAAAAAGCTCGTCCGTTGAGTCGGGGTGCTCAAATCAATTACCGGCTCCAAAATTGCCAGTTCCGACTCACTTTTTGCCTCCGGGCCCTCCGCGTCAGTCCGGAACCTCCCGAACTTCGCTGTAATCAGAAAGTACACCTGTTCCACGTGTTCCTGAATTTCCGGCGCTCCACGGTGAAGTCGGAAATTTCCAATCTCATCCTCAATCGGCCTACAAAGCCCGGAAAAACCCCGAATCGAGCTGGAGCTTCCGCGTTGATCCGAATCAACCCGGCATCAACTGTAACCTCAGATACAACATGCTCAAGGCATTCTCTCTGCTCCAAGCCATCTGTGTGGTCGGCGCGCTATCCAATGCCCCGGTACTCTACATTCTCCCCTCCTTCAAAAGGTTTCGTCCTCGAAACCAAAACACACACCCTACCACAAGAAACTACACCAGGAAAAGAAAATCAACAACTCCAACTCTCTTTCAAAAGAAAAGCAACCGAAAGTAGCAAAAAGCCCAAAATTTCCCAAGGACCGATGCCTTTACCCCGATCCAACCGGAACCGGTTCTAGCATCGCCTCCATTTCTGGAGTAGCCCTTCGAAATTTCTCACTCCGCTGCTATTTTCGGCGATAGAACGGGAAAACAAGGAGAGAGAGATGTTGAAGCTGTCCCAGCTGTGGCCGCAACCCAAAACCACAGTCCACCAATTCAACCAAGTAGGGGTGCAAAACTCTGATCTCAACCACTAGGAAAGGAGGTCATACCCAGTACCAAGCGATCCGCTAACCAGGCGCCCACCAATCGGCAACCCAAACTCATCCTCTCGGTTCTCAGGTGGTCGCTCTAACTCAACAAACAGGCATCGCCGAACCTTCACTGGGTAAACTCAACCGTAAATTCCATAACTTCACAAGTAAGAATTTCTTCGGTTGCTTCAGATAGCTCAAATCCTTGTTCGACTCCAACGAAGAAAAGCCGATAAAGTGCGAGGATTCAATTACACTTCTTCCTATCAGACAAAAATCACGGTCCAAACTCCCCGCGTAAACTCAAGTCCATAAACATAAACCTCTGCGGCTGGTGGCTTCCAAAAAAAAAAATCGAAGTCTCCAAAAGGCAAAAACTCCTCCGTTGCTCCTTAGCAACCAAAACAATCAAGTCTCGCAGGTACAACTCTCGATTAGGCAACCAACATCTCCCCTCTTAGGAGTTGCTGCACCAACCTCCAGTGATCTTGAAGCTCTAAGCCACTTCGGAAACAAATCCAAATGTCCACGACGGGTCCGGCTGCTAACCCGTTCCAACACAGCTGGAGAACTCGATTCTTCAAATACTAACAATCGCAGGCCTCAGCCAATCCACTAGACCGCAAGGCAAGCTCAAAAAGCCCCTACCGGGTTCTGAACACTAGCCGGGCACAATCTCGACTGCAAGGTTCCATAACCATGTCGACCACTATCTCGGTCTCCAATCCACTATCTCGGCACCTCAACCGCCGAGAACCTCCAGGTCTCTGTCTCCTCTGAGACACATGATCCTGGGGCTGGCACCATGGCAACCTCGATCCACTCCACTATCCCGAAATCAGGCAATACTGGGAGACTCTCTCTCTGGAGCTGGTTCCTCGATCTCCGTCCCTCCTGGACGTGATCAGTGATCCCCGGTCAATCCATCGCACATGCCCAATCGCTGCACCAACGGTCGGCACTCGCCGAGAATACACAAGGAGATAGATATCCAGGTGCAGTCCCCTCTCAACAAAATCAACCTCTAAGCCTCAATCTGGGTGACAAGGGGCCCACTACTCCACCCTCGCGGAAACTCGCTCCCGGTGGTCCAACAGGACGAACCCGACGCCACCAACTCTCGGCGTCCCAAACGAAAGGCGCAAGATCCCGCGCCCTGAAGCTTCTCCAGGATGAACAAATCCTTGAACAGCTTTTCCATAGCAGCGATCCAGTTCTCGGCCTCCCAAGGCCCCCAACTTAAATCCCAAAATCTGCAGGGGATGGGACTGGATGAAGTAGAATAATCGGTTGGCAACCTCTCGCTGCTCCTGCACCATCAGTGGTGCGACCAGGGTCGAAATCGTCAAAGTCGCGGCTGGAGTACTACTGGCGATACCCCGGGAGATGCTCTCAGCTCAAACATGCGCAACACACGCTCCATGTTCTTCTCCTGGCGCCGCAACGCCTCCGACATCTGGGCCACCCGAGCTCGCAGATCCTGTACCTCACCCTGCCTAGCCTGCTCGGCAGCCCGCCGTCCGGGCTCCTCGGCTGAGGTCAAACGCCCGCTCGTCGCTGCACGACGTCTCGGCGGCATCGCAAGTAGCTGAAACAAAACAAACATCAGGACACAACAACCATACGACCCAATCCAGCGAGAGTCTACAATTTGTTATCCCTCCTAAAGTATTATGTTGTCTGCAGCCAACATAACCACTTTGAGAGAATAACATATCAAATCACTCATCCCAACCCGAGGGAGAGGTAAAAACTCAATCTGGACTCTCGCTAAAAGTCACGACTCTCACGTAGTCATCCTAATGTCCAACCACAAGCCTAGGGTTTCTAAGTCCTCAATGACCTATAACCTAGGCTCTGATACCACTCTAATCTGTCACGCCCCGGGGTCGAAACTGCGACCCGGGCTCGCTAACAGATCCGCCATCTGTACGGAAACTGCCGTACAGACGAAGCGTCTAGCCTGCAAAAGACAAAACTACAGCTACACAGATATCAGAGCGGATAAAAAGCTGTACTATAAATTTTTCTCTCAACTACAAGTTGCTACAACTCATAGCCTATCTCCCAAAATCAGATGATACAAAAAGAAGTGCACCTATACAACATCTACAAATCCAAAAAGGGAGATAGCTAACAAGAACATAACCCACTCCCACAATCCGGGATGGTACATCTACCTCTCTCTAAAGTAACAATGCTGGTAGGGAACTATCACGCGACTCCCTGTCCTCGGTCCGTCCAGTCAAGCACAGCAGGAACGGAAGAAAGCCTCAGCAACCTGTCACCGACAGAGGGTGTGAGAACTACATCCTACAGTAGTTCTCAGTGGGTACCGTCTCCAAGAACCACGGTCTGCCCACTAAGTCTACCAGAGGCATAAGATAGAGAAAAGACTGATGATAAATATAATAAGCTGGAAAAGAATCTACAGCTATCATGCCTCTATCTACTATGCTCAATAAGAAGAGACTATGGATGATGGAATGCAGTCACTCACTGCTGACAATATGTCGCAAGTACTAAGCCCAAGACGCTCTATTATGACACATGCTACGCCATCACTCCCTCAGTACATCTCAAATCTCGGCGACTGCCCACCCGGGTCCAGTCGAGTCAAGCCTGCGCCCCCTGGTGTATCAACCAGGGTGTCCCAACGGACAAACTCAATATCTCACACAGTGACCCCATGGTAGCACGGCCAGGGGTATCAAGCGACCTCTAGTACATGAACTAGGCGCATCATCGAAGCCTCGTCAGGCTCGGTATCATCATCGCAGCCTCATCAGGCTCGGAATCATCAACGCACCCGGGGCGTGGTTCGAGGGGTGCGACCCCACCGAACTCAAGTATCTCGTCAGTATCACTGTCTCACAAGTGGCTCCTGCAGGCTGTGGTCCTCGATCAAACAGATCGGTATCTCGATGCTCAAAGCACAAACTCAGTCGGAGAACCCTCCACGACTCAATCTCACAACACAGACCCACTCAACGAAGGTACTACACAGCTGGGACCACCGTCTCACCCACGGCTCTCACAACCCAACTCCACTGAACTCAACACTCAACTCACGGCCGGAGCTACTCCACGGCCAGATCTACGAAGGGTCCGAAACCCAGGGAGACTAACATCTACGTCCCCAAGAGAGAAAGCAGCCCTTAGAACCCAGATCACTCGAATCCACTCGGGTGGATAAGTTTATAAGAAACCATGTCATTTATTTCAGAAAACCATTCGATCTGAGAGAAATCCATCTTTTTAATGATTTTTAGTCTCTTTTAGGAAAACCCTTTGAAATCAAGTTTTATGCCCAAACCTCGAAGAGCTGATGCCTTCGTCCCAACAGACGAGAACAGACTGAAACAACCTTGCGAGGCTTGGAAGAAACATTGGCTGACTAAAATCATGTATTTATCCAAAAAGGTTCTGGGTTCAAGGTCCTGCTAACACACGTGCACCACGACCCCAACCTGGTGGTGACGAGAAGAATAGTGGAAAGGAAAAACCCCCGGGACCACCGTTTATCTGAAACGGCTCCCCAAAATGCTAACACTGGCCTAACCCAGCCACCAGACCCCACTCGGCCCCCCGGGCCCGAGTGCAACACCCGCCCCACAACACACTGACCACTCGGCCCACTACCCGGGCGAGGAAACTCTAAGTCCCGAAGGATATGAAAAGTGCGGGATGTCTAAAGCATAAGGAACCTAGCCCAAATTAAGGTTCACAAATGGTCTGGTCAAAATCATGCACATATGACGGGGGTGCTAGTTAAGTTCCAAGAAAAATACTTAAACTAGCATGCAATCCTAAAACATTAGAATTAGAAGGAAGTCCGTAGACTTGGAGAGAAAACCAACCCACCTCAGAAAGCCACCAATTGCTCGTCGACACTTGCAATTGGCACAGCGGCTTACCTGGCCTCCAAGGGGTCCGCACGCAACCCGAAGCCCGATGCCAGAAACCGCACGCAAAACGGAGCACGCGGCGACCAACCACACGACCGCGCGCTCCGCGGAAGCAAAAACCGCACCGCAAGCTGTCAGAAGCGAAGAAATCGCAAAATCAATCAAAAAGGTCAAAACCGAGCATCTGACGGCGAAAAACAGCTTCCGTCGGCGAAAACAGCCTCCGTCAGCGAAAAATCAGCGCCCGACGGCGAAAAACAGCCCGTCGGCGAAAACCAGCGCCCGACGGCGAAAACAGCTCCGTCGGCGCGAAAACTGCTCAAAAACAGCTTGCGAAAAACCTGCGAAAACTGCACAAACCGCTCGCGAAAACCCTGCGAAAACTGCGCAAAACTGCTCGCAACCTGCTCGCGAAAAACGGCGAAAACCTGCGCGAAAACAGCGAGCGAAAACAGCGAAACCGCTTGCGAAACTGCTCGCAACCTGCTCGCGAAAAACGACGAAAACCTGCGCGAAATCTGCGCGAAACTGCGCGAAAACCTGCGCAAAAACTGCGCGAAAACCTGCGCGAAACGGCGCGAAAACCTGCGCAAAAACTGCGCGAAAACCTGCGCAAAAACTGCGCGAAAACCTGCGCAAAACGGCGCGAAAACCCCCCCCGCGAAAAACAGCGGCCGACGGTGGGAACCAACGGCGCCGGCACGCAAACCGAGGCGCCACCGCTGTCCCGGGAGCACGCCGAGCGGCGAAAAACCAGCCGCGCGACGAGGGAGGCCCGCCGCACGGCGCCCAACCAAGCGGCGCCGCGCAGCGACCCGCTGCGCGGTGCCGGAGCGCACCGCGCAGCGCCCAGCGGCGCTGCGCACAGCGCGCAGCGGCGCTGCGCGCGGCGCCCAGCGGCGCTGCGCGCAGCGCCCAGAGGCGCTGCGCGCGGGCCCGCGCGCAGCCCACTGCGCTGCGCGCGGTCGCGCGCCTGCGCAGGCCCGCGCGCGGCCCGCGCGGCCCGCGCAGGCCCGCGCGCGGCCCTGCCGCGCGCCCCCGCGCGCGGCCAGGAGGGCCCGCGCGCACGCGCGCGGCCCTGCCGCGCGCGCCTGCGCGCGGCCAGGAGGTGCCGCGCGCACCTGCGCGCGGCCCTGCCGCGCGCCCCAGCGCGCGGCCAGGCAGCGCCGCGCGCACATGCGCGCGGCCCTGCCGCGCGCACCTGCGCGCGGCCAGGCACCGCCGCGTGCAGCACTTTGCTGCACGCGGCGCCGCGCCCAGCGGCACCGCCACAGGGTGCTGCCAATAGCAGCACCCTGGCGCCGCGCGTGCGCCGTTGCGCGCGCGTGCGGCCGCCGGCGACGGCAAAAAACAGAAAAAACCCAGAAAAACCCGATAAAATCCGAAAATCCCATTTAATCCAAAAATCCATTTTTCCTCATTAAAACCAATTAAAAATAAACTCGAAGCTCAAAACTCCAAAATGCACAAACCTCCAAAAATCCCAAAAATTAGAATTTACATACCTTGACGACGCTCGCCGCACGCCCTCGAGCTCCTCGCGGCCTCCAACGGCGAGTCGAAAAATCCACGAAGCTCCAATCCCTTTTCTTCTTTTTCTTCTTCTTCCTTTTTCCTCTCTTTTCCTCTCCTTTCTTTCTCTTTTCCTTTCTTTCTCCTCTCTGCTGCAGAGGGGGGGGGGTGGAGGCAGCTTTATATAAAGCATAAAGCTTTAATTAATTAAATCCATTAATTAATTAACTCCAAACTCCAACTCCAACTCACTTTTTGCCTTCGGGCTCTCCGCCGCTGCCCGGAACCTCCCGAACTCCGCTGTAAATCGAAAATACACGCGCTCACAGCTTTTTCTCTCCAAAAAGCTCATCCGTTGAGGCGGGGTGCTCAAATCAATTACCGGCTCCAAAATTGCCAGTTCCAACTCACTTTTTGCCTTCGGGTCCTCCGCGTCAGTCCGGAACCTCCCGAACCTCGCTGTAAATCGAAAGTACACGTGTCCACAGCTTTTTCTCTTCAAAAAGCTCGTCCGTTGAGTCGGGGTGCTCAAATCAATTACCGGCTCCAAAATTGCCAGTTCCGACTCACTTTTTGCCTCCGGGCCCTCCGCGTCAGTCCGGAACCTCCCGAACATCGCTGTAAATCAAAAGTACACGTGTCCACAGCTTTTTCTCTCCAAAAAGCTCGTCCGTTGAGTCGGGGTGCTCAAATCAATTACCGGCTCCAAAATTGCCAGTTCCGACTCACTTTTTGCCTCCGGGCCCTCTGCGTCAGTCCGGAACCTCCCGAACCTCGCTGTAAATCAAAAGTACACGTGTCCACAGCTTTTTCTCTCCAAAAAGCTCATCCGTTGAGTCGGGGTGCTCAAATCAATTACCGGCTCCAAAATTGCCAGTTCCGACTCACTTTTTGCCTCCGGGCCCTCCGCGTCAGTCCGGAACCTCCCGAACTTCACTGTAATCAGAAAGTACACCTGTTCCACGTGTTCCTGAATTTCCGGCGCTCCACGGTGAAGTCGGAAATTTCCAATCTCATCCTCAATCGGCCTACAAAGCCCGGAAAAACCCCGAATCGAGCTGGAGCTTCCGCGTTGATCCGAATCAACCCGGCATCAACTGTAACCTCAGATACAACATGCTCAAGGCATTCTCTCTGCTCCAAGCCATCTGTGTGGTCGGCGCGCTATCCAATGCCCCGGTACTCTACATTCTCCCCTCCTTCAAAAGGTTTCGTCCTCGAAACCAAAACACACACCCTACCACAAGAAACTACACCAGGAAAAGAAAATCAACAACTCCAACTCTCTTTCAAAAGAAAAGCAACCGAAAGTAGCAAAAAGCCCAAAATTTCCCAAGGACCGATGCCTTTACCCCGATCCAACCGGAACCGGTTCTAGCATCGCCTCCATTTCTGGAGTAGCCCTTCGAAATTTCTCACTCCGCTGCTATTTTCGGCGATAGAACGGGAAAACAAGGAGAGAGAGATGTTGAAGCTGTCCCAGCTGTGGCCGCAACCCAAAACCACAGTCCACCAATTCAACCAAGTAGGGGTGCAAAACTCTGATCTCAACCACTAGGAAAGGAGGTCATACCCAGTACCAAGCGATCCGCTAACCAGGCGCCCACCAATCGGCAACCCAAACTCATCCTCTCGGTTCTCAGGTGGTCGCTCTAACTCAACAAACAGGCATCGCCGAACCTTCACTGGGTAAACTCAACCGTAAATTCCATAACTTCACAAGTAAGAATTTCTTCGGTTGCTTCAGATAGCTCAAATCCTTGTTCGACTCCAACGAAGAAAAGCCGATAAAGTGCGAGGATTCAATTACACTTCTTCCTATCAGACGAAAATCACGGTCCAAACTCCCCGCGTAAACTCAAGTCCATAAACATAAACCTCTGCGGCTGGTGGCTTCCAAAAAAAAAAATCGAAGTCTCCAAAAGGCAAAAACTCCTCCGTTGCTCCTTAGCAACCAAAACAATCAAGTCTCGCAGGTACAACTCTCGATTAGGCAACCAACATCTCCCCTCTTAGGAGTTGCTGCACCAACCTCCAGTGATCTTGAAGCTCTAAGCCACTTCGGAAACAAATCCAAATGTCCACGACGGGTCCGGCTGCTAACCCGTTCCAACACAGCTGGAGAACTCGATTCTTCAAATACTAACAATCGCAGGCCTCAGCCAATCCACTAGACCGCAAGGCAAGCTCAAAAAGCCCCTACCGGGTTCTGAACACTAGCCGGGCACAATCTCGACTGCAAGGTTCCATAACCATGTCGACCACTATCTCGGTCTCCAATCCACTATCTCGGCACCTCAACCGCCGAGAACCTCCAGGTCTCTGTCTCCTCTGAGACACATGATCCTGGGGCTGGCACCATGGCAACCTCGATCCACTCCACTATCCCGAAATCAGGCAATACTGGGAGACTCTCTCTCTGGAGCTGGTTCCTCGATCTCCGTCCCTCCTGGACGTGATCAGTGATCCCCGGTCAATCCATCGCACATGCCCAATCGCTGCACCAACGGTCGGCACTCGCCGAGAATACACAAGGAGATAGATATCCAGGTGCAGTCCCCTCTCAACAAAATCAACCTCTAAGCCTCAATCTGGGTGACAAGGGGCCCACTACTCCACCCTCGCGGAAACTCGCTCCCGGTGGTCCAACAGGACGAACCCGACGCCACCAACTCTCGGCGTCCCAAACGAAAGGCGCAAGATCCCGCGCCCTGAAGCTTCTCCAGGATGAACAAATCCTTGAACAGCTTTTCCATAGCAGCGATCCAGTTCTCGGCCTCCCAAGGCCCCCAACTTAAATCCCAAAATCTGTAGGGGATGGGACTGGATGAAGTAGAATAATCGGTTGGCAACCTCTCGCTGCTCCTGCACCATCAGTGGTGCGACCAGGGTCGAAATCGTCAAAGTCGCGGCTGGAGTACTACTGGCGATACCCCGGGAGATGCTCTCAGCTCAAACATGCGCAACACACGCTCCATGTTCTTCTCCTGGCGCCGCAACGCCTCCGACATCTGGGCCACCCGAGCTCGCAGATCCTGTACCTCACCCTGCCTAGCCTGCTCGGCAGCCCGCCGTCCGGGCTCCTCGGCTGAGGTCAAACGCCCGCTCGTCGCTGCACGACGTCTCGGCGGCATCGCAAGTAGCTGAAACAAAACAAACATCAGGACACAACAACCATACGACCCAATCCAGCGAGAGTCTACAATTTGTTATCCCTCCTAAAGTATTATGTTGTCTGCAGCCAACATAACCACTTTGAGAGAATAACATATCAAATCACTCATCCCAACCCGAGGGAGAGGTAAAAACTCAATCTGGACTCTCGCTAAAAGTCACGACTCTCACGTAGTCATCCTAATGTCCAACCACAAGCCTAGGGTTTCTAAGTCCTCAATGACCTATAACCTAGGCTCTGATACCACTCTAATCTGTCACGCCCCGGGGTCGAAACTGCGACCCGGGCTCGCTAACAGATCCGCCATCTGTACGGAAACTGCCGTACAGACGAAGCGTCTAGCCTGCAAAAGACAAAACTACAGCTACACAGATATCAGAGCGGATAAAAAGCTGTACTATAAATTTTTCTCTCAACTACAAGTTGCTACAACTCATAGCCTATCTCCCAAAATCAGATGATACAAAAAGAAGTGCACCTATACAACATCTACAAATCCAAAAAGGGAGATAGCTAACAAGAACATAACCCACTCCCACAATCCGGGATGGTACATCTACCTCTCTCTAAAGTAACAATGCTGGTAGGGAACTATCACGCGACTCCCTGTCCTCGGTCCGTCCAGTCAAGCACAGCAGGAACGGAAGAAAGCCTCAGCAACCTATCACCGACAGAGGGTGTGAGAACTACATCCTACAGTAGTTCTCAGTGGGTACCGTCTCCAAGAACCACGGTCTGCCCACTAAGTCTACCAGAGGCATAAGATAGAGAAAAGACTGATGATAAATATAATAAGCTGGAAAAGAATCTACAGCTATCATGCCTCTATCTACTATGCTCAATAAGAAGAGACTATGGATGATGGAATGCAGTCACTCACTGCTGACAATATGTCGCAAGTACTAAGCCCAAGACGCTCTACTATGACACATGCTACGCCATCACTCCCTCAGTACATCTCAAATCTCGGCGACTGCCCACCCGGGTCCAGTCGAGTCAAGCCTGCGCCCCCTGGTGTATCAACCAGGGTGTCCCAACGGACAAACTCAATATCTCACACAGTGACCCCATGGTAGCACGGCCAGGGGTATCAAGCGACCTCTAGTACATGAACTAGGCGCATCATCGAAGCCTCGTCAGGCTCGGTATCATCATCGCAGCCTCATCAGGCTCGGAATCATCAACGCACCCGGGGCGTGGTTCGAGGGGTGCGACCCCACCGAACTCAAGTATCTCGTCAGTATCACTGTCTCACAAGTGGCTCCTGCAGGCTGTGGTCCTCGATCAAACAGATCGGTATCTCGATGCTCAAAGCACAAACTCAGTCGGAGAACCCTCCACGACTCAATCTCACAACACAGACCCACTCAACGAAGGTACTACACAGCTGGGACCACCGTCTCACCCACGGCTCTCACAACCCAACTCCACTGAACTCAACACTCAACTCACGGCCGGAGCTACTCCACGGCCAGATCTACGAAGGGTCCGAAACCCAGGGAGACTAACATCTACGTCCCCAAGAGAGAAAGCAGCCCTTAGAACCCAGATCACTCGAATCCACTCGGGTGGATAAGTTTATAAGAAACCATGTCATTTATTTCAGAAAACCATTCGATCTGAGAGAAATCCATCTTTTAATGATTTTTAGTCTCTTTTAGGAAAACCCTTTGAAATCAAGTTTTATGCCCAAACCTCGAAGAGCTGATGCCTTCGTCCCAACAGACGAGAACAGACTGAAACAACCTTGCGAGGCTTGGAAGAAACATTGGCTGACTAAAATCATGTATTTATCCAAAAAGGTTCTGGGTTCAAGGTCCTGCTAACACACGTGCACCACGACCCCAACCTGGTGGTGACGAGAAGAACAGTGGAAAGGAAAAACCCCCGGGACCACCGTTTATCTGAAACGGCTCCCCAAAATGCTAACACTGGCCTAACCCAGCCACCAGACCCCACTCGGCCCCCCGGGCCCGAGTGCAACACCCGCCCCACAACACACTGACCACTCGGCCCACTACCCGGGCGAGGAAACTCTAAGTCCCGAAGGATATGAAAAGTGCGGGATGTCTAAAGCATAAGGAACCTAGCCCAAATTAAGGTTCACAAATGGTCTGGTCAAAATCATGCACATATGACGGGGGTGCTAGTTAAGTTCCAAGAAAAATACTTAAACTAGCATGCAATCCTAAAACATTAGAATTAGAAGGAAGTCCGTAGACTTGGAGAGAAAACCAACCCACCTCAGAAAGCCACCAATTGCTCGTCGACACTTGCAATTGGCACAGCGGCTTACCTGGCCTCCAAGGGGTCCGCACGCAACCCGAAGCCCGATGCCAGAAACCGCACGCAAAACGGAGCACGCGGCGACCAACCACACGACCGCGCGCTCCGCGGAAGCAAAAACCGCACCGCAAGCTGTCAGAAGCGAAGAAATCGCAAAATCAATCAAAAAGGTCAAAACCGAGCATCCGACGGCGAAAAACAGCTTCCGTCGGCGAAAACAGCCTCCGTCAGCGAAAAATCAGCGCCCGACGGCGAAAAACAGCCCGTCGGCGAAAACCAGCGCCCGACGGCGAAAACAGCTCCGTCGGCGCGAAAACTGCTCAAAAACAGCTTGCGAAAAACCTGCGAAAACTGCACAAACCGCTCGCGAAAACCCTGCGAAAACTGCGCAAAACTGCTCGCAACCTGCTCGCGAAAAAACGGCGAAAACCTGCGCGAAAACAGCGAGCGAAAACAGCGAAACCGCTTGCGAAACTGCTCGCAACCTGCTCGCGAAAAACGACGAAAACCTGCGCGAAATCTGCGCGAAACGGCGCGAAAACCTGCGCAAAAACTGCGCGAAAACCTGCGCGAAACGGCGCGAAAACCTGCGCAAAAACTGCGCGAAAACCTGCGCAAAAACTGCGCGAAAACCTGCGCAAACGGCGCGAAAACCCCCCCCCGCGAAAAACAGCGGCCGACGGTGGGAACCAACGGCGCCGGCACGCAAACCGAGGCGCCACCGCTGTCCCGGGAGCACGCCGAGCGGCGAAAAAACCAGCCGCGCGACGAGGGAGGCCCGCCGCACGGCGACCAACCAAGCGGCGCCGCGCAGCGACCCGCTGCGCGGTGCCGGAGCGCACCGCGCAGCGCCCAGCGGCGCTGCGCGCGGCGCCCAGCGGCGCTGCGCGCGGCGCCCAGCGGCGCTGCGCGCGGCGCCCAGCGGCGCTGCGCGCGGCGCCCAGCGGCGCTGCGCGCGGCGCCCAGCGGCGCTGCGCGCGGGCCCGCGCGCAGCCCACTGCGCTGCGCGCGGTCGCGCGCCTGCGCAGGCCCGCGCGCGGCCCGCGCGGCCCGCGCAGGCCCGCGCCCGCCCCTGCCGCGCGCCCCCCGCGCGCGGCCAGGAGGGCCCGCGCGCACGCGCGCGGCCCTGCCGGGCCCCCCTGCGCGCGGCCCTGCCGCGCGCGCCTGCGCGCGGCCAGGAGGGCCCTGCGCGCACGCGCGCGGCCCTGCCGCGCGCCCTGCGCGCGGCCCTGCCGCGCGCCCCTGCGCGCGGCCAGGAGGGCCCGCGCGCACGCGCGCGCGGCCCTGCCGCGCCCTGCGCGCGGCCCTGCCGCGCGCCCCTGCGCGCGGCAGGAGGGCCCGCGCGCCTACGCGCGCGGCCCTGCCGCGCCCCTGCGCGCGGGCACCTGCCGCGCGCCCCTGCGCGCGGCCAGGAGGGCCCGCGCGCACGCGCGCGGCCCTGCCGCGCGCCCCTTGCGCGCGGCCAGGAGGGCCCGCGCGCACGCGCGCGGCCCTGCCGCGCGCGCCTTGCGCGCGGCCAGGAGGTGCCGCGCGCACCTGCGCGCGGCCCTGCCGCGCGCCCCCAGCGCGCGGCCAGGCAGCGCCGCGCGCCACATGCGCGCGGCCCTGCCGCGCGCACCTGCGCGCGGCCAGGCAGCGCCGCGTGCAGCACTTTGCTGCACGCGGCCGGCCGCGCCCAGCGGCACCGCCACAGGGTGCTGCCAATAGCAGCACCCTGGCGCCGCGCGTGCGCCGTTGCGCGCCTGCGCTGCGCGGCGCGGCGACGGCAAAAAACAGAAAAAACCCAGAAAAACCCGATAAAATCCGAAAATCCCATTTAATCCAAAAATCCATTTTTCCTCATTAAAACCCAATTAAAAATAAACTCGAAGCTCAAAACTCCAAAATGCACAAACCTCCAAAAATCCCAAAAATTAGAATTTACCATACCTTGACGACGCTCGCCGCACGCCCTCGAGCTCCTCGCGGCCTCCAACGGCGAGTCGAAAAATCCACGAAGCTCCAATCCCTTTTCTTCTTTTTCTTCTTCTTCCTTTTTCCTCTCTTTTCCTCTCCTTTCTTTCTCTTTTCCTTTCTTTCTCCTCTCTGCTGCAGAGGGGGGGGTGGAGGCAGCTTTATATAAAGCATAAAGCTTTAATTAATTAAATCCATTAATTAATTAACTCCAAACTCCAACTCCAACTCACTTTTTGCCTTCGGGCTCTCCGCCGCTGCCCGGAACCTCCCGAACTCCGCTGTAAATCGAAAATACACGCGCTCACAGCTTTTCTCATCCAAAAAGCTCATCCGTTGAGGCGGGGTGCTCAAATCAATTACCGGCTCCAAAATTGCCAGTTCCAACTCACTTTTTGCCTCCGGGTCCTCCGCGTCAGTCCGGAACCTCCCGAACCTCGCTGTAAATCGAAAGTACACGTGTCCACAGCTTTTTCTCTTCAAAAAGCTCGTCCGTTGAGTCGGGGTGCTCAAATCAATTACCGGCTCCAAAATTGCCAGTTCCGACTCACTTTTTGCCTCCGGGCCCTCCGCGTCAGTCCGGAACCTCCCGAACTTCGCTGTAAATCAACAAGTACACGTGTCACAGCTTTTTTCTCTCCAAAAGCTCGTCCGTGAGTCGGGGTGCTCAAATCAATTACCGGCTCCAAAAATTGCCAGTTCCGACTCACTTTTTGCCTCCGGGCCCCTCTGCGTCAGTCCGGAACCTCCCGAACCTCGCTGTAAATCAAAAGTACACGTTGTCCATAGCTTTTTCTCTCCAAAAGCTCGTCCGTTGAGTCGGGGTGCTCAAATCAATTACCGGCTCCAAATTGCCAGTTCCGACTCACTTTTTTGCCTCCGGGCCCTCCGCGTCAGTCCGGAACCTCCGAACTTCGCTGTAATCAGAAGTAAACCTGTTCCACCGTGTTCCTGAATTTCCGGCGCTCCACGGTGGAAGTCGGAATTCCAATCTCATCCTCAATCGGCCTACCAAAGCCCGGAAAAACCCCAGAATCGAGCGGGAGCTTCCGCGTTGATCCGAATCAACCCGGGCATCAACGGTAACCTCAGATACAACATGCTCAAGGCATTCTCTCTGCTCCAAGCCATCCTGTGTGGTCGGGCGCGCTATCCAATGCCCCGGTACTCTACATGTACCCGTTGGATGCAAATGGATCTTCAAGAGAAGATTGGTTCTGATGGAAAGAGCAGAGACCTATAAAGCTAGGCTGGTAGCAAAAGGTTATAGTCACGTGAGGCATTGACTATCAGGATACCTTTTCACCTGTAGCCATGCTTAAATCTATCAGAACTCTGCTTGCTATTGCTGCTGCACATTATGACTACGAGATCTGGCAAATGGATGTAAAAACTGCTTTCCTGAATGGATATCTTGAAGAAGAAATCTATATGGAGCAGCCTTTGGGTTTCACTACCAAAGATAGAAGTCATAAAGTGTGCAAGCTTCAACGATCCATTTATGGGTTGAAGCAAGCTTCTCGGAGTTGGAACACTCGTTTCAATGATGCAGTCGAATCGTTCGATTTCATCAGAAATGAAGAAGAGCCGTGTGTGTATAAAAAGGTTAGTGGGAGTGCTGTTACTTTCCTCGTATTGTACGTGGATGACATACTCCTAATTGGGAATGACATTCCTATGTTAACATCGGTGAAGTTATGGTTATCCAAAGAGTTTTCTATGAAAGATCTTGGAGAAGCATCTTATATCCTAGGGATAAAGGTCTATAGGGATAGACCTAAGAAGTTGCTTGGTTTATCACAAGCTATGTACATAGATGAAGTGTTGAAAAGGTTCAGCATGGAGAATTCCAAAAGGGGTATGGTACCTCTAAGACATGGAATTCACCTCTCTAAGACTATGTCTCCTAAGACACCTGAAGAGAGAAGTCGCATGAGCAGGATCCCTTATGCTTCCGCAATAGGGAGTTTAATGTATATGATGCTATGTACTCGACCTGATATAGCACAGGCTGTGAGCATCACTAGTCGATATCAGTCGAACCCAGGCGAAGAGCATTGGGTAGCGGTAAAGAATATCCTTAAGTACTTGAGAAGAACAAAGGATATGTTCTTGGTTCTTGGAGGTGGAGAACTCAAAGTTAATGGCTATACAGATTCAGACTTTATGTCTGATATAGACGATAGAAAGTCTTCGTCTGGGTATCTATTTATTTGCAATGGTGGGTCAATAGTTTGGAAGAGTTCTAAACAAGAGACGATTGCTGATTCTACTATGGAGGCGGAGTACATCGCTGCATCTGAAGCTGCCAAGGAAGCTGCTTGGATCAAGAAATTTATCACTGAGCTTGGGGTGGCTCCCTCTAGTAGGGATCCCCTGCCACTATTTTGTGATAATAATGGCGCCATAGCATTAGCTAAGGAGCCGAGATTTCATCAGAAATCCAAACATATCGAGCGGCGGTATCACAAGATCAGAGAGTACATCAAAGATAAACATATTGAAGTGCAGAAGGTTGCCTCCGCAGATAACGTGGCGGACCCGCTAACTAAGGCTTTGACTCAGCAAAAACTAGAGACTCATCTTGAGAAGATGGGCATTAGATATATGACTGATTGGCTTTAGTGCAAGTGGGAGATTGTTAGTTGTATGCCTCGAAAGCCTATCAGACTGACGCATTTTATTATATGGGATATATTTGTACTTGATCTTTATTATTATTTGGGCATTTTATGCCATTCATGTTTAATGTGTCCATGAATCGTCCTTTGAATTAATGAGATGATAATGTATATTCTTAACAGTTAAGAATTTGAGATACATATTATTGGTGATTAAGTCATAAATGCTCTCAATCGGAGGATCATCATGGGGACGATGATTGATCCGGTAAGATTGATGTATGTGCCGCTCTCTTTTAGGATGACGAGTCTCAAGTCATTAGTGTGGAGACACTGGAACGAACGTGCAGGTGGTTGTTATAGAACAAGGGCACTGAGCGTGACCAATTACGAATAGTTACTTGGATGTCTACTCTTTCGTCAGTAACTGATTCGATGTTGCAGTGGTACAACTGATCCTTAGACCTGCGACACCACGGCCATTCAGTATGAGGCTACTGTAGTTTGACTATGCAAACTCTGATCCTAGTCACGGGTCTTAGTAGTATATGTTGGCTGCAGTCGATTCATATTAGGAATGGGTGTTAGTTTACAGGGGATCTATCGCTCTCGGTAGAGAGATAATTAGTCCAATGCTATTTGTAAGGCAAAGCTCAGAAATCCTCGGCCGGGGTAATATGGTTCATGGAAAGGTGTTTCCAAGAGTAACCATATGAGCTTCTGTCCTATCAAATTTGTCATATAACGGGTGATGGGGGTTTGACGAGTATTCCATGACCTCCACTCAGTTGGGACTATGCGATAGAAGGATTGTATTGTACGGTAACTGCACCTTGAGGTTCAGTCCAATATTCACTTCTGACTGGATTGCCACTATATGCTGCTAGGCGTCACTGGTGGATTGTGGGAACCAATAAGAATAATTATAGGCATATAATTATATACGATGGAAGAATCAAAAGTGTTTGATCCATCAAAAGAGTTTCGATGATGATGTCGATGGGGATCGCATCATATCTCACTACCAGACAGAATTGAACCTATTAGGTCACACACATAAGGAATCACGCATGATCGATATTAAGGAGATGATAAAAAAGTTTATAGAATGGATTAATTATAATCACAATACTAAAGTTTACTAATTTATTAGTAAAAGGACTAATTTGCAATTATTGTAAATTAGAGGTATTTAAGTGCAAAAGTTGCATGTGTATTTACTAATCGTTAGTAAAATTTTGAGGACTTATGTGTAAATGTTACACATGAATCGAATTAGGATTTGGATTCGATTCATATTGAAACTACTTAAGGATAATGGATAATCCAATCGGATTAGGATTCGATTAGGATTAGAATTAGGGTTAGGGTTTTCTCAATATAAATATATGTCATATGTGACGTATTTTGGAACGATAGAAAAAGGAGAAAAAAAAAAAACCCTAGCCGCCTATCCTCTTCCTCAAGTCCTCCATAATTAATCATTCTCGATCTTCGGAAGATTGCTAGCACAATTAGAAAATTGATTCATCCTCCTTACATCGACGCAAGAATTAATTCGTGATCGGATCGCGAATCAAGGCGATCGATTTTTCGATCAAGGGCGTGATTCCGTGTGGACACAAGTAGAGGCCGGGTGCGTGCGCGGCTATCAAGGACGAACAATTTTTACCAACGATCATCGGCTTCGCGGTGATCTCGACCCGCACAAGGTAAAATTAAATCCTAATTGATAAGATCAATTAGATTACCTGTTTACGATCTAAAACAAAACATGAGGTGATCTTGGTTTAAGAAAAATTTTAATTGCGTTTTTTTTCTTTCCGCTGCGCATATTTGATCACTTATTACACCTCTCGATGACTCAACAACCAAAGCTCTCACGAATCACGAGACCTAGCGAACTCAACCAACTCGTGGCACTAAACTCACTGGCTGGAGATACTCCACAGCCGGCCACCGTCGACCCAAACGGCTCCCAAACGAACATCCACTCGCCACGCAAAACACATAGCGGAGATATTCCACGCCGGGATCGACCCATAACTCAGGGCTAACAAAACTGTTGGACGACACTCAACGACCCGGGACCACCGCCAACCCAAAACGATCCAATAACACTGACCGGAAAATACTTGACGGCCAGGGACCACCGTCTATCCGAACGGCTTCCAACAACACTAGCACTGGTCTAATCTCAGCTTA
>JAQNDB010003486.1:0-29111 GCA_029204045.2 Tillandsia leiboldiana | reverse complement strand
AATGTGGTAGCTGCACACAATACTCGGACGACCGAGTGGTAGCTCTTTCCTCCATGTGGTGTAGTTTTTCACACTCCTCATTGGGATGTAACTCTTTCCACATCTTTGAGCATTTTACCTTTTCTAAGACTCCCCCTCAATTGGCTATCAATTATTTAAGATATAAAGTATTCAACCAAATATTGATCTCGATTTCATACTCGACTAAGCAGTCAAATAAGATAATGACTATACCAAGAGATCATAGAGAGAGAGAAATTGACTTTGATCACTTTAGAAGATGATTTAATTAACATAAATGATCATTTCAACAGTGAAATATTATGATGGCAAAAGCATAATAAATTTCCTAAATGTGCAAAAAGATGCAATTAAAGTCAATTATGATCTATGCTCAATTAATGTCCTATGTACAAACATAGATAATGAACAAACAAAAACAAATACAAAACCTATCCTAAGCAAAGATTTCAAAAAGAAAGATTATTTCAAGGAAGCATCCCAATTGCTTTTCGTAAATGAATAAAACGTTTTTGATCCAAAGGTTTTGTTAGAATGTCAGCTAATTGATCCTCAGTTGAAATATATGAAAGTTGAAGAGTATTTGATTCAACTAGCTCTCTAAGGAAATGATATCTAAGTTCAATATGTTTTGTTCTAGAGTGCAACACAGGGTTTTTAGAAATGTTAATAGCACTAGTGTTGTCACAAAGTATTGTTACCGAAGATGCTGAAATGCGGAAGTCGCTCAGTACGCTTTTCATCCAAATGAGTTGAGTTGAGCAACTTCCAGCTGAAATGTATTCCGCTTCGGCAGTCGAGAGTGCTATGCAGTTCTGCTTTTTACTGTGCCATGCAACAAGGCAATGGCCAAGATAGAAGCATGCACCACTCGTGCTTTTCCGATCATCCACTGATCCTGCCCAATCGGCATCTGAGTATCCAACAATATCCAAACTTGTTCCAATAGGATACCAAATTCCGAAATTAATTGATCCTTTGATATACCGGATGATCCTTTTTCACCGCTTTCAGGTGAACCTCCTTTGGTGCTGATTGATATCTCGCGCAAATCCCAACACCAAAAGATATATCCGGGCGACTAGCCGTGAGGTAAAGTAGACTTCCAATCATACTTCGATACAGTTTCTCGTCTACATTCTCACTATGTGATTCACTTCCAAGTCCCTTGTGGCTAGTTCCCATTGGAGTCGGAAAATCTTTACAATTTTCTAGATCAAACTTTTTGACCAACTCCATTGCATACTTGGATTGACTCAAGTGAATACCTTCATCATTTTGTTTAATTTGCAATCCAAGGAAATAAGTCAATTCGCCCATCATGGACATCTCAAATTCGCTTTCCATGGTCTCCGCGAATTTAGAAGCATCGTTATCTCTTGTTGCGCCAAATACAATGTCATCGACATAGATTTGTGCTACAATGAAATTGCTTTGATAATGCTTCACAAAGAGAGTCCTATCAGCTCCCCCTCGAGTATAGCCCTTCTCCAAAAGGTGCTTTGTTAACCTTTCGTACCATGCTCGCGGTGCTTGTTTCAGACCGTAAAGAGCCTTTTTCAAATGAAAAACATGGTTAGGTTGTTTATGATCTACAAAACCTTTCGGTTGAGCCACATAAACTTCCTCATTTAAAAACCCATTTAGAAATGCGCTCTTAACGTCCATTTGAAATAATTTGATTTTAAAATGACAAGCAATAGCGAATAGTGTACGAATGGACTCGAGTCTAGCTACAGGGGCGAAGGTTTCATCAAAGTCTATACCTTCTACTTGAGAGTAGCCTTGAGCAACTAATCGTGCCTTGTTCCTGATGATAGTACCATCCTCATTTTTCTTGTTTTTGAAGATCCATTTGGTACCTATCACATTGTGTTGCTTTGGAGGCTTCGTTAATTCCCAGACTTTGTTTCGCTCAAATTGATGGAGCTCTTCCTGCATTGCTTTAATCCAGTACTCATCCTGAAGAGCTTCATCTATGTTCTTTGGTTCGATTAAAGATACGTAGCAAGCGAATCCACAAACCAACTGCCTCCGAGTTCTGACTCCTTCTTGTGGATCTCCAATAATATTCGATTCCGGATGATCCTTGGAGATTCGTAACGTTTGTTGAAACGGAGTACTCGGAGATATATGAGATGATTCCTGCACATCAGATAAACTAGAAGAACCATTAGATGCATCATTAATATTGGAAGTATTATTATGAGAAGATGCACTAGCAGGAGAATCATCATCTAGAGAGATATCGAGGGTAGATTTTCCAGTTTCAAAGTGAAAAGCTTCATCTACTTTAACATTTATAGATTCTACGATCGTCTTAGATTCAATGTTAAATACTCGATATGCTCTGCTATTCGTAGAATAACCCAGAAAGATCCCTTCATCACTTCGAGAGTCGAACTTTCCAAGATTTTCACGGTCACGTAAAATGTAACATCGACTCCCGAAGACACGAAAATATTTGATATTGGGTTTTCTACTTAACCACAGCTCATATGGTGTATTTAAAGTTCCTGGGCGCAAGTAAACTCTATTAATGACATAGACAGCGGTGTTCACAGCTTCAGCCCAAAAATGTAGCGGTAAATTCCGGCTATGAAGCATCACACGCGCCATCTCTTGAACAACCCTGTTCTTGCGCTCAACAACACCATTCTGCTGAGGTGTATAGGGTGCCGAGAATTCATGTTTGATTCCATTTGAAGTGCAAAAATCAATGAATTTTGAATTTATGAATTCTCCACCTCTATCACTTCTAACACGAATGATCTTTTCATTCTTTTCAATCATAATACGATGGCAAATCTCATGAAAAGAGTCAAACGTATCAGCTTTCTCTTTCAAAAATGCTACCCAAGAAAACCGAGAGAAATCATCAACCAATAAAAAAATATACCATTTACCTCCCAAAGATGGTTGACGGGTCGGCCCCATTAAGTCCAAGTGCAAAAGTTCCAAGGGCCGTTTTGTACCAACGTGGTTCAAGTTCTTGTGTGCAGTCCTAGACTGTTTTCCCTTTTGGCAACCACCACACACAACGTTTTGTTTAAATAAAAGCTTTGGAACCCCCTTGACCACGTCCTTGTTTGAAATTCTAGTAAGTTCCTTAAAATTTAAGTGACCTAGCCTTTCATGCCAAAGAGTTTCATTATTCAAAGCGGCTAAGTTACAATTTTCAGAAAATTTATTAGGAACAACATAACAATTGTTTTCAGATCTAACCCCTTTTAGAAAGAAGACATGGTCCTTATCAGTTACAACGCATTCAACCGATGAAAAGTTAACTGAAAAACCATTATCGCAAAGTTGACTTATGCTTATGAGGTTAGTCTTAAGGCCATCAACAAATAAGACGTTTTTCAAAATCGGGCCATCTGGAATAGCTACCGTCCCTTTTCCAACAATTTTGGAAGATCGACCGTCTCCGAAAACAACGTGTCCTCCGGAGATTTTCTCAAGATTTTGAAAACTATTTTTGTCACCGGTCATGTGACGGGAACACCCGCTATCCAGATACCAAGACGAACTATCATATGCATGCAAGGAAACATTGGAAACAAGACAAGGGAAAATTTCACCTTTGCGCACCCAAACCCTTTTGGAGTGCGTCGGTAATGGTCGAGAAGTTATATGCCTAGGTGAAGGCGTCTTGTTATAGCGATTGTTGTTCCTTGATGAAATCGTCTTGCGCGATGAACTACCAAATCTCTTTTCATTTGAAAAGTTTTGCTTTGATTTTCGGGGAGGAGCCATTTTGGTAGTTGTTGCAAGAGGTCCTTGAGATGAGCGTTCGACTCCCGTCTTGCAATATCTTCTTATGTGCCCTGAAACACCACAACGAAAACATACCTTAGATCTTGACGATCCCAAAGAGGATGAAGTAGGTTTGTTGTCGTTGTTTGTCTTGAATTCCGGTGTCGGAGGAGGAGATACCGACTGAGGCACAAAAACTGTCTCACTCGAACTTGGACTGTTTCCAGTTTGAGTGTATCCGAGGCCGAACCTATTTGATTGACCAAGACCAAGAAGTCTATCCAACTTACTCATTCCTGAAGAGAATCGCTGTAAGTCATTCTTGAGTTGGAAAATGGTCTTTGTCATTTCCAGGTTATCCTGTCGAGCCTCGTTGTAGAGCTTTGAGAAGTGATTCGCGTTATCCACCAGATTTGTATGTTCCTTCTCAAGTTGCTCATTGGACTCTTGAAGGGAAGCATTTGCCTTTATCAGGTTTTCCCTTTCCACTTCAAGAGCGTTTGAGAGAGAAGTCGCTCTTTTTGCTTCTTCTTCGAGATCATGCACTCTCCCTCTCAAACTCTTGTTTTGCTTAGCCACTTTCTTTGAGTCCCTCAAAAGTCTGTGGTAGGCTAGAGCAAAATCTTCACCTTCCGAATCATCCGATTCGTTGTCCGTTGCATTCTTTTCAACAGTGGAGTTGGACAACGACTCAGATGTACTTGCCATAAAGCACATGAAGGGTGAAGATACGGACGCGTGGAAAGCGGTGGAGCTCTTTTCTTCATCACTCGAAGACGACTCATTTGACGTTGAGTTGTCATCCCAAGTGACGACTTGCATCGCCTTCTTCTTTGCCGGATACTTGTTAGGACATTCCGTTGCAATGTGGCCGTAGCCTAGACATTTGAAGCATTGCAGTTGTCCTTCTGAACTTTTCTTATCCTTTGAGAAGTTCTCTTGCTTTCTTGACTTGTAACCTGAAGTACCCTTGCCTTTGTTCGACTTTCCGAAGGATGGAGATTTGCTTGAATTACCCCTTCGAAAGTTGCGGCGAAACTTTCTTGTCAAGAGAGCGAGCTGCTTCTCAAATTCCTCCATAGAAAGGTTCTCGTCATCGTCTGAGGAGGACGTATCCGCGTCTTCTTCCTTAGTTGTTTTCAACGCATAACCTGAAGACTTAGAAGTGGATGCCTTTCCAGAAGAATTGTTAGTAGTAAATGTCATTTCATAAGTTTGTAATGAACCAACTAATTCTTCTACACGTATTTCGTCCGGGTGTTTAATAGTTTCAATGGCAGTAACCTTTGGGCGAAATCGTTCAGGAAGAGTTCTTAAGATCTTTCTTACAATCTTAAATTCTGGAATCTTCTCTCCCAGATTAGCACATGAGTTTACGATGTCTTGCAATCGTGTATAGTAGTCCGTGAAAGATTCATTTTCTGCCATTAAGATAGTGTCAAACTTGCTCGTAAGCATTTGCAGTTTCTGAATCTTCACGAGGTTAGTTCCCTCATGTGTAACCTGAAGAACATCCCAGATTTCTTTCGCAGTCTCACATGCCGAGACGCGAGAGAATTCAGTTTGAGATAAGGCATTAAAAATAGCATTAATTCCCTTGCCATTGTAAGAAGATGAATCTAACTCTTCCTTGGTCCATTTCGACCTAGGTTTTAAGGTGCGAACATCACCAATAAATTCAGTTGGATTAGACCATCCTAATTCAATTGATTGCCACACCCGTTCGTCGATGGAAATTAAAAAGGCTTTCATCCGTACTTTCCAGTACGCATAATTTGTTCCATCGAAGAACGGGGGTCGGTTGATGTTTCCACCTTCAACCATTGTTTACAACCCTATTCCCGCTCCGATACCACTTGTTGGGTTATATGTAATACGGATCTAAATATGGGAAAAAACACCTAGAGGGGGGTGAATAGGTGTAAACGCATAAACACTCAAAAAATCGTTGCGATAAAAACCCAATGCGGAAATAAAAATAATACGCAAGATTTTTACGTGGAAAACTCCATCACCGGAGTAAAAAACCACGGGACCGATAACACGGCAGAAATCCACTAGAATTAAAACACGTACAAGGTGATTTACCGTACACACTTACGACTCAACCTTTTCCATACGCTCCTAGAGGATCTTCTCCGCTCGCTCCGCGACGCTTCTCGAATCCACGATCTGCGCCCAACGCCGAATCCACGGCGTCCAACGTCGAATCCACGACGTCCGACCGAATCCACGGTCTTCACCCAATAGCACCCTTCGAATCCACGAACGTGTTACGGAATTTGAGTTGGCGTAGTTTCGTGAAAGTCTCAAGTCTTGAAGATTGAAGGTGAAGAAAGTTGGATCGTTTAACTCAATCTCAAGAAAGAAGAATTCAAAAGGATCAGGTATGTTTAACTAAAGATTTTGTGTGATCCGAATACTTCTTGTAGTGTAGAAACACTTGGAAGAATCTTTCATTGCATAAAAATCAAAAACTGGACTTGGGACATGTTCAGGATCCGGATCAGGTTGTTCGATCCGGATCCCGAAGGTGGTTCGTTCATACACCAGTTCAATCTGGATCGTAGTCTCTTGATCCGGATCCCGAACAGTGAGTTTACCATTTTCCTTGAACGATCCGGATCATGCTTCGCAATCCGGATCCCGAACGTTGATGTTTGGTAAACTGTATGAACGATCCGGATCATGCACTTCGATCCGGATCCCGAACCTTCGTTTTTCTGGAACTGGCTGACTCGTTACGACGATCCGGATCACAGCTAGTCCGATCCGGATCGCCGTCCGTAAAATTTCCAGAAATGTTAGGTTTTGATTCTTATCTCCTTCCTAGGGTTTCTAACCTATAAATAGACCCTATGACTCTTTTTCTAGGGTTAATCCACTGTGAATCGAAATAGCCGTCATTTTCATATATCATCTTTTACGGCTATAGATCCACATATAGAGAAGAAAGGAAATCATTAGAGAATACTCTATGTTTCTTCATCTATATTGATTAGTTTGATTCTAGGTTTTCATACTCACATCTTGAGTTGAATCAAACTAATGAATACTTAGATGGTATTTCCGATCTATCTTTGATCTAAGTATTCGGCGGATCATCACCACCCTAAAACAACGATTTACCCCAAAAATCGGCGCGTGGATTCGCGTGTCCTTGTGGATTCAAGGTTCAACCGCTCTCGTGGATTCGGAGCGAGGCACGTTCGTGGATTCGAAGGGTGCTATTGGGTGAAGACCGTGGATTCGGTCGGACGTCGTGGATTCGACGTTGGACGCCGTGGATTCGGCGTTGGGCGCAGATCGTGGATTTGAGAAGCGTCGTGGAGCGAGCGGAGAAGATCCTCTAGGAGCGTATGGAAAAGGTTGAGTCGTAAGTGTGTACGGTAATTCACCTTGTACGTGTTTTAATTCTAGTGGATTTCTGCCGTGTTATCGGTCCCGTGGTTTTTTACTCCGGTGATGGAGTTTTCCACGTAAAAATCTTGCGTATTATTTTTATTTCCGCATTGGGTTTTTATCGCAACGATTTTTGAGTGTTTATACGTTTACACCTATTCACCCCCCTCTAGGTGTTTTTTCCCCTATTTAGATCCGTATTACATATAACCCAACAGAACGTGCCTCGCTCCGAATCCACGAGAGCGGTTGAACCTTGAATCCACAAGGACACGCGAATCCACGCGCCGATTTTTGGGGTAAATCGTTGTTTTGGGTGGTGATGATCCGCCGAATACTTAGATCAAAGATAGATCAGAAATACCATCTAAGTATTCATTAGTTTGATTCAACTCAAGATGTGAGTATGAAAACCTAGAATCAAACTAATCAATATAGATGAAGAAACATAGAGTATTCTCTAATGATTTCCTTTCTTCTCTATATGTGGATCTATAGCCGTATAAAATGATATATGAAAATGACGGCTATTCACTATGTGGATTCACCCTAGAAAAGGAATCATAGGGTGTATTTATAGGTTAGAAACCCTAGGAAGGGGATAAGAATCAAAAACCTAACATTTCTGGAAATTTTACGGACGGCGATTCGGATCGGACTAGCTGTGATCCGGATCGTCGTAACGAGTCAGCCAGTTCCAGAAAACCGAAGGTTCGGGATCCGGATCGAAGTGCTTGATCCGGATCGTTCATACAGTTCACCAAACATCAACGTTCGGGATCCGGATTGCGAAGCCTGATCCGGATCGTTCAAGGAAGATGGTAAACTAAGTGTTCGGGATCCGGATCAAGAGGCTACGATCCGGATTGAACTGGTGTATGAACGAACCACCTTCGGGATCCGGATCGAACAACCTGATCCGGATCCTGAACATGTCCCAAGTCCAGTTTTTGATTTTTATGCAATGAAAGATTCTTCCAAGTGTTTCTACACTACAAGAAGTATTCGGATCACACAAAATCTTTAGTTAAACATACCTGATCCTTTTGAATTCTTCTTTCTTGAGATTGAGTTAAATGATCCAACTTTCTTCACCTTCAATCTTCAAGACTTGAGACTTTCACGAAACTACGCCAACTCAAATTCCGTAACACACTAAACTCAGGAAAATGGGATTTTTCACCTTCGGGCCTACCTCCAAAAATTCCAAAAAAATTTGAGGACATTCCTTGCGATGTGTCAATGCAAAATGACTATTGGCACGTCTCAATCCGATGCCTGAGCGCAAAGTTATCGCCGAAACACTGTGGCGCTGTCCAAAACTCCGCCCAAGAAAATGGGTCAAAAGAAAGCTCGGGAAACTCCAAGATAAACTCAAAATAAGGGGAAGCTCAAATCACGAAGATCGTAGCCCTACCTGTCTTGAAGCCAACGGCGCAAGAATCGACGAAAACGGTGGTTGGAGTAAGCCGGGGGAGTCCTCGCACCCAAACCGCGATGAAGGAGACCACAGATGAACGAGTGTCGCGCCGCGCCGTAAAAATTAAAACCTCGGGATAGATGCCGCGGAAAAATTCGGGAATCTGCAGATAGAACCAGCTCTGAGAGAGGAGGGATTCTTGTGGAGGCTGCACTGTGAGAAAATATGCAGGAAAGGGGCTCTCTGCAGCTGTTCTCGGCCTTTATATATGCTGGGAAAAACAATTCAAAAAATGACCAATAGGTCCCCTATTCCGGGCGCCCGGATAAATCGGGCGCCGCAAGCATGGTCGGACGAAGCCGTCCGACCGCGTCCGAATTTCTCTGGTGAAGCCACGTCGCCCGCAAAATAAAGAACAGCCGAAGGAGCCACCCGTCTTGCGCCGCGTGGCCACCAGCGGACGTTGACACGTGGCGCGCACCCGGTCATCGCGCGCCAGCAGCGCCCACGTGTGCGCCTGCATCCCTGCCAGGCAAGCGGCCCGAGGCGGCCCCTGCTGCACCGTGGTCCCGGTCCACTGCACCGACCTATCGTAGCCCGCCACGTGTCCTGCCCTCGGTGCACGCCGGCCCCATGGACCGCGCACCTGCCCGCGCGCCTGCCCGCGCACGTCCTCGCCCGCGCGCTACCCGCGCCTGCCCGCCGCCGCGCCTGCGCCTGCCCGAGCCCGCTCCGCCGCCCTCCGCCGTTGCCGGCGCTGCCCCAGCTGCCGGAACAGTGCCCCCCTTGCCTCAAAATCCATGCGCGGCATCCGGATTCCGAAATATACAAGTAGGTAGTCCATTTTCACCGTTTTCTCGCGCTGAATCCAAATCCGCGGTCCGTTTTGCCAAATTTCAACTCTAAAAATTGTCGAAGGCATCCGGAAAGGTGTTCTTTTGTCCAAACTTCGCGCTGAGCCCAATTTTGATATCCGTTTCGCGCGAAACCACTTCTAAAAATCCGACGGAGTCAACCGATCACCCACATGATCCATTTAAGCCCGAAGTTCGCCTCTTGCGTCCAATTGGTGCACAAACACCTCCAACACACAGTACAGGCCCCCAGAAGTCACCAATCACTCTACAACAGCTCTGCGGAGATCCAGGTCATCACATCCTCCCCCACTAAAAGAAAGTTTCGTCCTCGAAACTAAAATCATTCCTCAACCCGGAACCTCAACCAAATAGAAGGGGTAAATATCCAAACATCCACCACTCAAGCTCCCAAGTCTGTCTAATACCTCCTCCAGAGACGCGATACAATCCTCGGGTCTCTAACTAGAACAAAATAGAGGCGGGCATTCCAGAAAACCACACCACCTCATCCCAGTACAGCTGGGCTAACCGCACGAGTGACCAAGTAGCCTGCATCGACAAAAGCATCTGCTCCTCCCAGGGCCCCCGATAATCCAACCACAAGTCCATCAGCACAAAAGCTCGATCCGAGTACCTCCGTACCCCCGAGGTATCCAATATAAGTCCCCCAACTGATCACGTAGACTCTGATCTCTAATCTTTAAACCGTCGGGATGTAGAAGCAATTCCCCAACTCTCCGGCATCAACACACAGCCATATGCAGTCGAGAAAACCAGATTATAAATCCACCTTCAGGAAGACCCGGGACCCTTACAGCTGGTAAATCAAATCCTCCATGCTCGACAAGGGTGCTAGCTCCAGATGGTCACTTCACCTAATTCCCGGGGATCCACACAAAGCCGAAGTGAACCAACCTTCCACATCTCGAATAGCACCAGCGCTGTGATGACCTGGATCTCTGCAGAGCTGTGGTAGAGTCATTGGTGACATCTGGGGAGCTTGTACTGTGTGTTGGAGGTGTTTGTGCACCAATTGGACAGTTGTGGCAGACTTCGGGCTTACTGGATCACGTGGGTGATCAATGGACTCCGTCGGATCGTTAGAAGTGGTTTTGCGCGATGCGGATATTAAAAATGGACTCAGCGCGAAGTTTGGACCAAGGAATACCTTTTCGGATGCCATCGGCAAATTTTGGGGTTGGAATTTGGCAAAATGGACATCAAATTCGGATTCAGCGCGCGAAAACGGTCAAAACGGACTACCCACTTGTTATTTTTGAGCATCGGGTACTGTTCATGCCGGAACAGTGTTTCCGGCCGCCGGCGGGCAGCGGCGGCGGCGGCGGGCAGCGGCGGAGCACGGCGGACGGGCTCGGGCAGGCGGCTGTGCGGCCGCGGGCAGCGCGTGGGCGCGGGCAGCGCGCGGGCAGGCGCACGGGTGCGCGGGCAGGCGCGCGGTCCACGGGCCGCCGTGCACCAGGGGATGGACACGTGGCTTCTTTGGATTGGTCGGTGCAGTGGACTTGGACCACGGAGCAGGCGGGCGCAGTGCATGGACCGGCGGGACACGTGGCGGTTTCTGGTTGGCGGGCTCACGCAGGCAGGGACCACGGAGCGCGGGGTGCCTCGGAACAGTGCGCGGCAGGGGGGTGCCAGGCGGCGCGCCAGGGTTGGTCGGGGGGTTAGTGCGGGCCAGGTGGCGCCCTGTGATTCGCGGGCGCCACCCACCCGCGTTGACCAGGCGGGCCACGCAGCGCTATGCGTGCAGCGGGGAAGGTTGTTGCCTGTTCGGGGGCGACGTGGAGGCCCGTGGCGATTTCGGGCGCGCACAGTGTTGGGCCGGGCCCAACACTGTAGCCGCCCGAAAACCGGGAGCGCCCAAAAGTGGGGACTCATTGGTCATTTCCCCAATTGTTTTTCCTGGCCTATAAATAGGCCGAGTTCTGCAGTGAAGAACTCTTTCCTTGTTCCTCCTTTCACAGTGCCACCTTCACGAGATTTCTTCATCTCCCAGAGCCGGATCCATCTGCAGATTTTAGGATTTTTCTGCGGGACGCATCCCAAGGTTTCTATTTTTACGGCGCGGCACGACGCTCGTTCGTTTGTGATCTTCTTCGTCGCATTTTGGTGCGAGGACTCCCCCGGCTTACTCCGACCTCCGAATGAGGCGATTCTTGCGCCGTTGGACTCACGACAGGTAGGGCTACATTTCCCATGTGTACTGGCTTTTCCCATTCCGAGCTTTTCATGGGTTTTTCGGATCATCTTGTGACCTCATTTTCTGGGGCGGAGCTTTGGACAGTGTTGCAGTATTTTGATGATATCTTCGCGCACAGGCATCGGATTGGAGCGATTCAAAAGGAGTTTTGAATCTACACATCACGAGGAATATCCCCAATTTTTCTTGGAATTTTCTGAATATTTTTCGAAGGTGAGAAATCTCTGGTTACAGGAATTAGTGCTACAGTTTTTGAGAGCAGATTATTTTGGGGTGGTCCCCTTGTCGGATTTATTTCTCAGTGTGGGAAACTCGGATTTGAGCGTGCAGGTACTCGTTTCGACGGGTTCGTCGCGAGGATCGTGAGGGTATTTTTCTTGGATTTTTCTGGGCACTCCTCGCAGGTAAAAACAGGGCATCTTTGGACTGTTAGCTTTGGGACAGCATGTGTTGAGTTTAATTGTATGTTTTGGGGTAATTCTTGTTCAGTGATCGCGGCGGTTTAGCTTTTGGCCTGGAGCACTTTTCGGACTTGAAATTAGCGATCGAGGTGGGTGGTTGTTATACTCCTCATTTTTCTGACATACCCCTAGGAATATTGGAGAGATCCTCCAATTGGTTTATTGAATGATCAATTATGGACATGCATGCTTAAAGTAAATGATTGTGAGCCTATCATATGAAAGTTACTATTGTGGAACTCTGATAGTGGTTGGGGGTTATACATGTTTGTATGGATGGAATGTTAGCGTTTAACCTTGCATGTGGAGTGGAATGTTTATTTTGGACTGTATGATTATCCTGTTAGTGGTTGGTACTATTTGGGGATTTTATGACATGCATAGGTGGATAGTGATGCTTTATCATGGATTATGGATCATAGACATGTGTGGTTGGATAATGTTTTAGCATGATGGTTACATCTATGCGGAGTTATTAATTGTTACACATGTGGAACCACTATTGGTCACCTTTTCCTTTATTTCTTTGAGGACATTTGCATGCTTGTTTGGACATCTAGATAGGCCATCTTTTATCGCTACACTTTCATGCTGGAACTTGACTTAGGAGAAACCTTGTTTGCTTCTTTCTCCTTTTCGTTAGTCAGGTGGGTTTGCTCGGGTTTGAGCAGGGGTTGGGATAGTGTAGCCGGGGCCTGGATTATGGATCATGGGTTTTGGCGGCGACCGCGGATATTGGGCGGTTGACCGGATATCGGTTATAGGACATCGGTGATAGGGCATGATTATGGACTAGAGGGTGATGTGGCAACCGCGGATAGTAGGCGGTTGACCAGATGTCGGATGTGGGACATGTTTGTGGTCGTGGATTGTGGGGTATTGCGGCACTCGCGGATATTGGGCGATTGACCGGATGGTTACTTTTGCATCTGATTGGGGAATCAGTTTTCTTTTAGTGGAGGGTTGTGTTCCACTGGGGGCTTTATAGTTGTGATCCAATCCTGCTTTTATCACACCGGCGCGGTTATTGCCCGGTGATGCTTTACTCGTGTGGGTAGCTCCCCTCGAGATCCCCTTCGGAGGCCGGGGCCGGACAGTTATGGACAATTTTGCTATCACATCGGCGCGGCTTATTTGCCCGATGATGAGGGCGGCAGCAGGAGTTTTGCTATCACATCGGCGCGGCTTATTTTCCCGATGATGAGGGCGGTACAGATTGGGTTTATCTGGGACGGTTGGTTACTGTTGCATACGGTTGTTCCAGACTAGGACTGTATTTTAGAGGCATAGTAGTGGTAGATTTCCCTTTTCGCAGCGGTTTCTTTTCTTACCACTCTTCTTTCCTTTTTGCCTCTGGTAGACCTAGTGGGTATGTCAGAGTTTGAGGTTTTACCCACTAGGGGAGGCTACTGGTTTACTAGTAGTTCTCACCCCCATTCTTCTTTTTCTTTTCTTCTCCTTTGTTTTGCAGAGCCTTCTGCGGGTGCTGCTGGACATACAGCGGCGGGTCAAGGAGAGAGGACGGCTGAGTAGCTAGACAGTGGGCCGACAGTGAGTAGCTAGACTGGTACCTCTTATGTATCCTATCTCAGACGGTTGTACTTTTACTTTTGGGGTCTGGCTTTAGCCAGCTGGTTGTATTTTGTGGTGAGCTGGGAGAGAAACTTGTACTTTATTCTACAGTCATTTTGTATTTTCTTTTACTTCCAGTTCAGTCTGAGATGTAGTATTTTTCAGTTCAGCTCTGTTTTATTGCTCTATTTTGTATCTGTTTTATTTGAGCAGGTTACCGGCGCTTCGTGTATGCGGAAAATTCCGTGTGCACGGCGGATCTGTAGACGAGCCCGAGTTCTGGTTTACACTCGGGGCGTGACAGATTAGGTGGTATCAGAGCTTAGGGATAGGTCAGTTGGGACTTAGGAAACCCTAGGCTTTTGGTTAGCCCTAGGATGATAGGGCGTGAGGGACGTGACAATTTGCGAAAGTCGGTGATTTAGTTTTTGACTCTTCCAGAGAGCGAAGAGGGATCGACATACCCTATTTTCTGTGGGACAGTTATGTTGGCTGCAGACAACATAAAGTTACAGAAATAGGGGGATGTCCTTGACTTTCGCTAGATTGGGTCGTGTGTGGTTGTGTGGCTGACTTGTGGTTTCTTGTGGCAGATGCCTCCCCGACGTCGGATTCCTACCAGGGGTGCCCCTACACCCCCTGTTGAGCCAGGACAGGCTGGACCTTCTGAGATTGCTGAGTTGAGGGCCTTGGTGGCCCAACTGGCTGAGACCAACCGCCGGCAGGAGCAGCGGATTGAGCAGCTACTGGCGCAGAGAGAGGCGCCGCCTCCGACAGTTCTTGAGGCCCCGGCACCACCTGTGGTACCACTGGTGCCGACGGCACCATCATCGAGTAGCGGGGCTCGGGGAGTGGCCCAGACTTTGACCCCGGCCGAGGAGCAGGATATTGCTGACAAACTTGTTAAGTTTTGTAAGCGCGAACCGCGTAGATTCTCGGGGCGGGACATGCAGCCGTGGGAGGTTGGGACATGGCTATCAGCGATGGAGAAGATTTTCAGGGATTTCTTCATCGACCCGAGGTACAGAGTTCATCTGGCGGTACACTGCCTGGATGGAGATGCAGATGTTTGGTGGCGTCGAGTGGAGCCACGGGATTTCCAGATTTCTCGACAGTTACCCTAGTCTGAGTTCCGACGTATGGTATTGGATACCTATTTTCCGACGAGCGTGAAGAGAAAACTGGAGGATGATTTGAAGAACCTTCAGCAGGGCGATCGGCCGGTTCAGGATTACTATCAGGAGTTCATACAGTTGCTTAACTGCGTGCCCTTTGTCGCCCGTGATGGACCACACCAGGTCGAGTTATTCGAGGCAGGCCTCCGCAGCGAGATTTATACCCTAGTGCATGCACAGCGACTCCAAACTCTTAAGGAGGCCGTCGAGCATGCCGAATGGGTGGAGAGAGGCGACACAGTGGTGGCGAGGCGAGGCGGGATGGTCGCACGGAGTTCCGTTAGGAAACGACCAGTACCCGAGGACGAGGGACAGGCTAGCGTGTGGAGACCGCCCCGGTCTCAGTTACCTAGCCGTGGGCGTGCGGATCAGCGAGAGCCTAGTGGATCTTAGAGGCCATCGCAGCAGCAGCCGGAGTCTCAGCATCAGACACAGGGACAGCATCAGCCGGGACAGCCACGGCTTCGCGACAGAGACAGATGTATATTCTGCGGGGGATCTCATTTGTCGCACACCTGTGATCAGAGGTGGGGTCGTTGTTACAGGTGTGGACAGCCAGGCCACATTCGGGCTTCGTGCCCCTTTTCGACTCCAGCGGCACCTTCATCAGCATCGGCTCCTTTTCCGCCTCAGCAGCAGCTGTCAGCTCAGCGGCTTTATGCTCCAGCGAGCGGATCACCTTCTTTTTACCCGGCGGATCACCGGCCACTGGCTCAGAGCGGTCGGGTCTACGCCGCTCAGGTGGAGGATTTTACGGCAGCCGACCTTGTGGTGACAGGTATTATTTTTGTTATTTTATTTTATTTACCGGCATTGGTTTTGCATTGTCTAGCACTGGAGCATCCTAGTCTTTGGTTGGGGGTAGGACGGTTACCTTGTGTTCGGGAGGTTTATATTCTCGATCCTCGGCATGTAGGGAGTGTTGTTGGTCCTGCCCGGTGTAGTTGAGTCCTTGATAGTACCGGTAGACCTGATGGTCTTATGCTAGTTTTGGGTTTTGGATTTGGTACTTAGGAAGGTTTGGCTGGCTCGGTTTTCTTCTTTTCGCGGCGGTTGATTTGTGCTGCGAGGACGGTCCTCTAGGGAGGGGCTAGGCCAGGGGTAGATGGTGTGTTGGGGTTGCTCGGGGGCTATCTTTGCCTCTATGGTTTCGATTTTGTGAGCGGGGCGGGTGTCCCGCTGTGGGTGCGCAGCCTTTTTGGCTAGCTTGGTTGTGGGATACCCCGGGAGTGCGGGGGTACTCGCGTTGAGCTTTTTGCTTTTGGACTTGGTAGCTCGAGCGGTTAGCCCTGTTGTACTTGGACGAGGTGGTGCGGTTTCCTGGAGTGCCCGCCTCTATTTTGTTCTTGTAAGAGACCCGAGGATTGCGTCGCGTCTCTGGAGGAGGTATTTGGCAGCTTTGGGAGCTTGAGTGGTGGATGATTGGATTTTCTTTACTCCCTCTATTTGGTTGAGGTTTCGGGTTGAGGATTGATTTTAGTTTCAAGGACGAAACTTTCTTTTAGTAGGGGAGGATGTGATGACCTGGATCTCTGCAGAGCTGTGGTAGAGTCATTGGTGACATCTGGGGAGCTTGTACTGTGTGTTGGAGGTGTTTGTGCACCAATTGGACAGTTGTGGCGGACTTCGGGCTTACTGGATCACGTGGGTGATCAATGGACTCCGTCGGATCGTTAGAAGTGGTTTTGCGCGATGCGGATATTAAAAATGGACTCAGCGCGAAGTTTGGACCAAGGAATACCTTTCCGGATGCCATCGGCAAATTTTGGGGTTGGAATTTGGCAAAATGGACATCAAATTCGGATTCAGCGCGCGAAAACGGTCAAAACGGACTACCCACTTGTTATTTTTGAGCATCGGGTGCTGTTCATGCCGGAACAGTGTTTTCGGCCGCCGGCGGGCAGCGGCGGGCAGCGGCGGAGCACGGCGGACGGGCTCGGGCAGGCGGCTGGGCGGCCTGTCACGCCCCGGGTGTAAACCAGAACCCGGGCCCGTCTACAGATCCGCCGTATACACAGAATTTCCCGTGTATACGAAGCGCTGGTAACCTGCTCAAGTATGGATGATATAATAAAAGAGCATAAACAGAGCTAAACAGTAACTAATACATCTCAGATAAAGCAGAAAAGCAAGGTGCAGAAAGTAACTCTCAATAATACATATGTCTCTCCCAGCTCACTAATCAAATACAACCAGCTGGCCGAAGCCAGACCCAAAAAGAAATGAATAGTAGAGTATCTGAGAGTATCGGGGTACATCTAATAATAGAACTGGTGCCTGGGTGGACCGCTATCTAGTCCGCGATTCTCTTACCTCGGTCCGCAGTGGAGGGTCCTGCAACAGCCGCAGACGACTCTGCAAAACAAAGGGGAATAGAAGAAGAAAAGCAGTGGGGAGTGAGAACTACTATAAAACAGTAGCCTCCTCCTAGTGGGTAGACCTCAACACAAATGTGCCCACTAGGACTATAAGAGGCAGAAAAGATGAACGGAGGTGGTAAGCTGTAATTAAAACTGCTGATGATGAATAGAGCTACCACTACATGCCTCTAATGAGCTAACTGATAGATTAGCTATATGTATGCATCAGAATGTCAACGCCTGCCTGTCTAGACCCAATCGATACACCAGTAAGCACTGGTACTGCCTGCTCTGCCTGCCAAATCGGGTATGCCAGCCTACGCATAACACCGATAGGAAAAGGGAGTCTCGAAGACTCGAAGCCTGTAAAAACGCACACTCCGGAGTGGCACTCGAGGGGAGCGACCCACACGAGTATAATGCCTGGGTAACAAGTACCAAATCAGCAGGACTGGATCATGACTCTGATCCCGGTGGAAAACCCATCCACTAAAAGAAATCCAAATCCTCTATCCCAATCTGATGCAGTAACTACTGTCCGGTCAACCGCCAAAGATCCGCGGTTGCCGCAATGCCCGGCCCTCACAGCCTGCCTGTCCCAAAGCCCACAACTGTCTGACTACACTATCCCAGTCCCTGCCCGAACCCGAGCGCACTATTCCCCGAATATAAATAAAAGAAGAGAAAAGCATGGTTTCTCCTAAGTCAATTCCAGCATGATAGTGTAGCAGAAAAAGGTGGCCTAACTAGATGTCCATTTAAGCATGCAAGGTCCTTTATATAAAAACAGGGTTTAAATATTATTATCCTTCCCAATAGAGAGGTATGCCACTAGTTAAACTTTCATTTGCTAAGTTATCTCATATCCATTTATCACATAAGCATAAGAGGTCCCAAAGTGTACGAGTAAGATAGTCCTTTATAGCAAAACTTCCCCCCCCCCCCCCCCCCGTGAGGTTTAAACGACATATTAATAAAAGAATCATCCATTCATTAATACTTAGTCCATTTTAAGATGTAGCCCAAGCAATAAGTCCAATTCTCAACCAAGATGCCATTTTAACTTATTCCGGTTCATTTAGCAACATAACAGTGAAGCACTCCAATAGGCCTAGTGGGGACATCATAAGTAGGAGGTAAACAACGGTACCCACCTCGAGCGCTAAATCCGGTCCTCAAAGGCTAAGTCCGCGCTCGCTCCGGAAAAACCCCGCAACACTGTGCCAAAGATCCCAAAGAACCCACACAAATTACAATTCAAGTTTAACCCAAAATCTGTCTCCCAAATTCAGATTTACTGTTCAGCCATTTTTACCTGTGACACGTGCCCACAAAATTCCCAGAAAATATACACTGCGATCTACGCGACGATCCGGTCGAAACAAGTACCTGCACGTTTTCCCACGATTTTTCTGTGCTGAGAACGAAAATCGACAAGAGGACCACCTCAAACAATACATTCATCCCAAAACAGCGATATAAAATTCTGTAAAAAGGGATTCCTCACCTTCAGGGAAATTCCACAAAAATCCACGAAAATTCCAGGAGATTCCTCGTGACGCGTAGATGCAAATCCCCTTTTGAATCGCCCTGTTTCGATGCTCGAACGCGAAGTTATCGCCAAAACGAGATGGTGCTGTCCCAAAACTCCGCGACGGAAAAAGGGTCAGAAAGAAGCCACAGAATCACCATCAAAACCTCTGAATCAAGAGAAACTCATAAAAGAGAAAGTGAAGCCCTACCTGTCAAGAATCCGACGGCGCAAAAATCGTAAAAACAGGATGTCGGGGTGAGCCGGGGGAGCTAGAACACCGAAATGCGACGAATCTGGTAGCCGTAGAACGATCGTCGCGCCGCGCCGGATAAATGCAAACCTTGGGATCCGAGCCTTCAAAATTCTTGAGATTTCTACAGTGGATGGAGGATTGGGAGAGGAAGAAATGTCTAAGAGGGGGCTCGGAGTGGTTCCAAACAGAAAGGGAGAAATTGGGCTCCCAATGCCCTAAAAGAATCAAGAAGGAGAAAAAAAACAAACCCGCGTTATTGGATTCGGGCCGCGTTTGGGCCCGGATCCGCCAGGGCGGGTCGGACGCGTTCCGTCCGACCGGGCGGAACCAACCAGCACGCGACGCGCGTCCCCACAGGAGATCGGCGCGCATCCCGCACAGCGAACAGCCGTGCGGGGCGCGCCAGCGGCCGACGCGCGTCCCGACCGCGCGGTCAGCCCCGCAGGCGCTCGCCAATGGCGAGGCGACGCGCGTCCCACGCACTGTGCGGTCAGGCGCGGGGGCAGGCGTTGTCCCCTGCGCCGAGTCCCATGAGCCCGCCAGTAGCCATACGCCACGTGTCTGTGCGCCGGGTCCGTGCACCCCGCCGAGCCGTTCCATGCACCGGGCGCCGCGGGCCGGCCAATGAGGGCCCGCCACGTGGCATCCGGCGGTCCACGGCCCTCCCCCATGCACCAGGAGACATTAGAAACTTCCGGGGGTCCGTTTTTGGGCATCCGGACTCCAAATCCGGCAAATAAATAGCCGTTTTCAAGCGTTTTTTCCGCGCTGAATCCAAATACGCCATCCGTTTGGCCTAGAAATTTTTCTAAAATTCGGCAAACCCCGCCGAAGGCCAAACTAACAATAAACACTGCCACGGACCCACCTGTGCTGTCCCTTTGACACACTGTGGATCAAACACCATCATTAGGTGTTTCACACTTGGATTCACGGGAAAACAGTGCATGGAAACCTGGATCATCACATCCTCCCCTACTAAAAGAAAGTTTCGTCCTCGAAACTAAAATCATACCTCAAGTCGGGGCCTCAAACAATTGGGGGTGGGCATCCAACATCGATGACTCCAGCTCCCACGTAGCTTCGCGCTCGCCCTGGTTGCTCCACAGAACCTTCACATAAGGGATGGCCCGGCTGCGCAGCTCTCTAACCTCGCGGTCCAAAATCCGCAGTGGCCGCTCGACATAGCTCAAGTCCTCCGCAACCTCCAGTGGGACGAAATCAATGATGTGCGACGGGTCATGAACATATCTCCTCAGGGTGGATACATGAAACACGTCGTGAACACTAGCCAATCTGGGAGGAAGTGCAAGCCGGTAGGCAACTGGCCCGATGCGCTCCAATACCTCAAAAGGTCCGATATAACGAGGGCTCAGTTTTCCACGAATCCCAAATCTCCGAATCCCTTTCGACGGCGAGACTTTCAAAAAGACATGATCGCCCACCTGAAACTCCAAGTCTCGTCGTCGGGTGTCAGCATAACTCTTCTGCCGGCTCTGAGCTGTCTCCAGATGTCGTCGAATCAGTCTGACCTTCTCCTCTGCCTCCAATAGTAGATCAGGACCCAAGGTCTTCTTCTCGCCCACATCACTCCAATATAGGGGTGACCGACACTTGCGCCCATACAACGCTTCAAACGGGGCCATCTGGATGCTCGCTTGATAGCTGTTGTTGTACGCAAACTCGACCAATCCCAGATGTCGGTGCCACCCGCCCCCAAAGTCCAGAACGCATGCTCGTAGCATATCCTCGAGAGTCTGAATGGTGCGCTCTGACTGTCCGTCCGTCTGTGGGTGAAAAGCTGTGCTGAAGTGAAGCCGTGTCCCTAGGGCCGTCTGTAAACTCCTCCAAAAGTGCGAGACAAACCTCGAGTCCCTATCCGACACGATGGAAATGGGTATCCCGTGCAATCTGACCACCTCGGCCAAGTACACCTGTGCCAGTCGATCCAATGGCCAAGTCATCTGAACTGGTATAAAGTGAGCGGATTTGGTGAGTCTGTCCACGACCACCCAGATCGCATCCGCTCCAGCCTGAGCTCTCGGCAATCCCGTGACAAAATCCATAGTGATATGATCCCACTTCCATTCAGGGATCGGGAGGCTCTGCAACTTGCCAGCAGGTACACGATGCTCAGCCTTTACTTGCTGACAAGTTAAGCAGTGCGCCACAAATCTGCCAATATCTCTTTTCATGCCGCTCCACCAGAACTGTGCCTTGAGGTCCTTATACATCTTAGTCCCACCAGGATGGATGGTATAAGGTGTATAATGAGCCTCCCGCAAGATCTGCTCTCGAGTCTCCGAGTCCATAGGCACGCAAGCTCGGTCCCTGTACCGTAGTACTCCCGAAGCATCAACTGAGAAATCCCCTGCCTCTCCAGCCGGAATCTGCTCTCGAATCCTCATCAGATGGGGGTCCTCACTCTGTTTCTCCCGAATCCTGTCCAACAGAGTGGGCTGCACGACCAAGGACAATAGTCTAGCAGAAACCCCCGGGGACACCACCTCAAGCTCTAACCGCCTCATCTGCTCCAATAATGGCGCCTGATCGGTGATCATCATAGATAAGCTCTGCACTGCTCTCCTGCTCAGGGCATCAGCGACCACGTTTGCCTTGCCAGGATGGTAAAGTATGTCCACATCGTAATCCTTTAACAGCTCCAACCATCTGCGCTGCCTCAGATTGAGCTCCTTCTGCGTGAACAGATACTTCAGGCTCTTGTGGTCGGTGTAAATCTCGCAGTGTTCCCCATACAGATAGTGGCGCCACAACTTCAGTGCGAAGATCACAGCCGCTAGCTCCAAGTCATGGGTAGGGTAATTTTTCTCATAATCCTTGAGTTGTCGCGAAGCATAAGCGATTACCTTACCCTCCTGCATCAGCACGCACCCGAGTCCACTATGCGATGCGTCACTGTAGATCACGTATCCTTTCCCCATAACAGGGAGGGAAAGGATAGGAGCTGACATCAATCTGGTCTTCAGTTCCTCGAAGCTTCTCTGGCAATCCTCACTCCAGATGAACTTAATTCCTTTGCGCGTCAGACGAGTGAGGGGTGCGGAAAGTTTCGCAAAACCTTCCACAAACCGACGGTAATAACCTGCCAAGCCCATAAAACTGCGAACCTCTGCTACCGTCGTCGGTCGGGGCCAATCCCGGATCGCCTCAATCTTCGCCGGGTCTACCGCCACTCCCGCGGCTGAAATCACATGGCCCAAAAAGGCAACCTCTCGAAGCCAAAACTCGCACTTAGACAACTTGGCATACAACTTCTTCTCCCTCAGAAGTTGCAGCACTATCCTCAGATGCTCCTCGTGCTCCACATCGCTCCGAGAGTAAATCAGGATGTCATCGATGAACACTACCACAAACCGGTCCAGATAAGGTCGAAAGACCCTGTTCATCAAATCCATAAATGCGGCAGGGGCATTAGTCAATCCAAAAGGCATGACGGTGAACTCGTAATGCCCGTACCGAGTCCTGAATGCTGTCTTAGGAACATCCTCGGTCTTCACCTTCAGTTGGTGGTAACCAGACTGTAAATCAATCTTAGAGAAGACACAAGACCCTTGCAGCTGATCAAATAAGTCGTCGATGCGCGGCAAAGGGTACTTGTTCTTGATGGTCACTTTATTCAGCTCTCGGTAATCCACACAAAGACGAAGTGAACCATCCTTCTTCTTCACGAACAGCACCGGTGCTCCCCAAGGTGATACACTCGGCCTCACAAAACCCTTATCCAATAAATCCTGGAGTTGCGCCTTCAACTCCCGCAGCTCCGCCGGTGCCATTCGGTAAGGGGCCTTAGAGATTGGCGCAGTTCCTGGGACTACGTCAATCAAAAACTCGATCTCCCTATCCGGCGGCATACTAGTCAGCTCTGGTGGGAAAACATCCGGGAACTCGTGGACTATAGGGATATCCGCGAGTCCCGGTGCCGCCGCAGGCCCCTCAACCACACTGGCCAAAAAGGCCACGCATCCGCTGCGCATCATCTGCCTCGCACGAGAAGTCGAAACTATCGCGGCGAAGAAGGTACTCTGGCATCCTCTGTACACAATCACCTCCTGGCCTGGCTCGCTAAAAGTCACCGTCCTCGCGGCACAATCAATAGTCGCATAATAGCGAGTCAGCCAGTCCATCCCAAGTACCATATCAAAGTCTCGCAGCTGACTCAGGACCATCAGGTCCGCTGGCAAGATCCACGACTCGATCTGTACAGGGCAAGACCAACAACACTCCTCTACAAGTAAAGTATGCTCGGGAACCCGTACCTCTAACGCACGTGGCAACCGACCTAACTCTAGTCCATGAGATGATGCAAATGCTCTACTGATGAAAGAATGTGATGCCCCGGTATCAAATAAGGTGCGAGCTCTACTGCCAGAAAGTAAAACGATACCTGCCACCACAGTGGTCGGCTGCCAGGGAGTCCGCAACCTGGGCGGCATAACCCGCCCGCTCTGTGCCGGTGGTCGGTGATCTGCCGGGTGGGAAGAAGGGGCCCTGCTTGCCGGAGCATAGGACCGCTGCTGGGGCGCCGGTGGGGCGGATGCCGAGGAAGGAGCCGGTGCTGGCGCATAAGGGCAAGTAGCTCGAACGTGGCCCGACTGTCCGCACCGGTAAACAGCGGCCAAACCTCTGGTCACAAGTATCAGGAGAGTGCTGTCCCTGGCAGAAAATGCACCTGGCTGGGGTCTGGGGCTGCCTCCCCTGCTGCTGCTGCCTCTGCCGCTGAGATCCCTGGTGCCGGGACTGCGACCTCTGCTGCTGAGAATGCTGCTGCTGTCGTGAGTGCTGCTGCTGGTGCTGTGGGGGCCTCGGAGATCCACCATGCCCTCGCCGCTCCGAACGCCCGCGGCCTGAGAACTGAGGCGGCGGGGGTCGGGGCGGCCTCCAGGAGCTGGCCTGTCCCCCATCATCCTGCGCTGGCCGCTTCCTGTCCGATCCCTGAGCGGCCAGGCCCCCACGTCTGGCGACAAACGTGGTCTCCTCTCTCGATCCACTGTGCATGCTCGGCCGCCTCCTCCAGGGTCTGTAATCTCTGTGCATGCACCAAGGTATAGAGCTCCGGGCGCAGGCCCGACTCGAAGAGCTCCACCTGATGTGGTCCATCCCTCGCGACGTAGGGAACGCAGCTGAGCAGTCGCGAAACTCCTGAAAGTAGTCCCATGCCGACCGGTCGCCCTGCTGGAGATTCTTCAGGTCATCCTCTACCTTTTTCTTCACGCTGGTGGAAAAGTAAGTGTCCAGGACCATCCTCTTGAACTCTGCCCAAGGTAGCTGCCGGGTGATCTGAAATTCCAGGGGCTCCACCCGACGCCACCACGTGTCCGCATCTCCATACAGACAATGCACAGCCATGTGTACCCGGTACTTCTGATCGATGAAGAAGTCTCGGAACAACTTCTCCATTGCTGAAAGCCACGTCCCAACCTCCCAAGGGTGAGTGCTCCGCCCCGAGAATCTAGGCGGTCCCCGCTTGCAGAAATGGGTGAGTTTATCAGTAAACTCCTGCTCCTCCTCGGGAGCCAAAGGTCGGATCGCTCCCGGGGCCCCGCTGCTCGAAGATGGTGCCGTAGGCACAAGCGGTATAGCCGGTGGTACAACAGGTGGTGCGGGGGGCTCAGTAGTAGTAGGGGAGGGGCCCCAACCTGAGCAAGCAGCTGCTCAAACCTCTGCTCCTGCCGGCGGTGACCCTCCGCCAGCTGGGCCACCATGGCCCTCAACTCAGCAATCTCTGAAGGTCCGGACTGCTCCGGCCCCTCCGGGGGTGTAGGGGTACCCCGGGTAGGAATCCGCCGCCTGGGAGGCATCCTGTCACACAAGAAACCACGAATCAGAACCGAAACCACACACGACCCAATCTAGCGAAAGTCAAAGGCATCCTCCTATTTCTGTAACCTTATGTTGTCTGCAGCCAACATAATAGTTCGCCAGAAACAGGACATGCCAATCCCTCTTCACTCCCTGGAAGAGTCAAAATAATATATGACCAAATTGCCGACTTTCGCATAATGTCACGTCACTCACGCCCTGCCTTCCTAGGGTCTGCCAAAAGCCTAGGGTTTCCTAAGTCCCAATTGACCTATCCCTAAGCTCTGATACCAACTTAATCTGTCACGCCCCGGGTGTAAACCAGAACCCGGGCCCGTCTACAGATCCGCCGTATACACAGAATTTCCCGTGTATACGAAGCGCTGGTAACCTGCTCAAGTATGGATGATATAATAAAAGAGCATAAACAGAGCTAAACAGTAACTAATACATCTCAGATAAAGCAGAAAAGCAAGGTGCAGAAAGTAACTCTCAATAATACATATGTCTCTCCCAGCTCACTAATCAAATACAACCAGCTGGCCGAAAGCCAGACCCAAAAAGAAATGAATAGTAGAGTATCTGAGAGTATCGGGGGTACATCTAATAATAGAACTGGTGCCTGGGTGGACCGCTATCTAGTCCGCGATTCTCTTACCTCGGTCCGCAGTGGAGGGTCCTGCAACAGCCCGCAGACGACTCTGCCAAAACAAAGGGGAATAGAAGAAGAAAAGCAGTGGGGAGTGAGACTACTATAAAACAGTAGCCTCCTCCTAGTGGGTAGACCCTCAACACAAATGTGCCCACTAGGACTATAAGAGGCAGAAAAGATGAACAGAGTGGTAAGCTGTAATTAAAACTGCTGATGATGAATAGAGCTACCACTACATGCCTCTAATGAGCTAACTGATAGATTAGCTATATGTATGCATCAGAATGTCAACGCCTGCCTGTCTAGACCCAATCGATACACCAGTAAGCACTGGTACTGCCTGCTCTGCCTGCCAAATCGGGTATGCCAGCCTACGCATACACCGATAGGAAAAGGGAGTCTCGAAGACTCGAAGCCTGTAAAAACGCACACTCCGGAGTGGCACTCGAGGGGAGCGACCCACACGAGTATAATGCCTGGGTAACAAGTACCAAATCAGCAGGACTGGATCATGACTCTGATCCGGTGGAAAACCATCCCTAAAAGAAATCCAAATCCTCTATCCCAATCTGATGCAGTAACTACTGTCCGAGTCAACCGCCAAAGATCCGCGGTTGCCGCAATGCCGGCCCTCACAGCCTGCCTAGTCCCAAAGCCCACAACTGTCTTGACTACACTATCCCAGTCCCTGCCGCGAACCCGAGCGCACTATTCCCCGAATATAAATAAAAAGAAGAGAAAAGCATGGTTTCTCCTAAGTCAATTTCAGCATGATAGGGTAGCAGAAAAAGGTGGCCTAACTAGATGTCCATTAAGCATGCAAGGTCCTTTATATAAAAACAGGGTTTAAGATATTTATCCTTCCCAATAGAGAGGTATGCCACTAGTTAAACTTTCATTTGCTAAGTTATCTCATATCCATTTATCACATAAGCATAAGAGGTCCCAAAGTGTACGAGTAAGATAGTCCTTTATAGCAAACTTTCCCCCCCCCCCCCCCGTGAGGTTTAAACGACATATTAATAAAGAATCATCCATTCTTAATACTTAGTCCATTTTAAGATGTAGCCCAAGCAATAAGTCCAATCTCACCAAGATGCCATTTTAACTTATTCCGGTTCATTTAGCAACTAACAGTGAAGCCTCCAATAGCCTAGTGGGGACATCATAAGTAGGAGGTAAACAACGGTACCCACTCGAGCGCTAAATCCGGTCCTCAAGGCTAAGTCCGCGCTCGCGTCCGGAAAAACCCCGCAACACTGTGCCAAAGATCCCAAAGACCCACCACAAATTACACTTCAAGTTTAACCCCAAATCTGTCTCCAAATTCAGATTTACTGTTCAGCCATTTTTTACCTGTGACACGTGCCCACAAAATTCCCAGAAATATACCCCATACACTGCGATCTACGCGACGATCCGGTCGAACAAGTACCTGCACGTTTCCCACGATTTTTCTGTGCTGAGAACGAAAATCGACAAGAGGCCACCTCAAACAATACATTCATCCCAAAACCGCGATATAAAATTCTGTAAAAGGGATTCCTCACCTTCAGGGAATTCCACAAAATCCACGAAAATTCCAGGAGATCTCGTGACGCGTAGATGCAAATCCCTTTTGAATCGCCCTGTTTCGATGCTCGAACGCGAAGTTATCGCCAAACGAGATGGTGCTGTCCCCAAACTCGCGCGAACGGAAAAAGGGTCAGAAGAAGCCACAGAATCGCCATCAAAACTCTGAATCAAGAGACAACTCATAAGCGAGAAGGGAAGCCCTACCTGTCACCCAAAGCGACGGCGCAAAAATCGTAAAACCAGAATGTCGGGGTGAGCGGGGGAGCTAGAACACCGAAATGCGACGAATCTGGTAGCCGTAGAACGATCGTCGCGCCGCGCGGATAAATGCAAACCTTGGGATCCGAGCCTTCAAAATTCTTGAGATTCTACAGTGGATGGAGGATTGGGGAGAGGAAGAATGTCTAAGAGGGGGCGGAGTGGTTCCACCACCGAAGGGAGAAATGGCTCCCAATGCCTAAAAGAATCAAGGAGGAGAAAAAAACAAACCCGCGTTATTGGATTCGGGCCGCGTTTGGGGGACCGCCAGGGGGTCGGAGGCGGTTCCGTCCGACGGGCGGGAAACCCAACACAAACGCGGGCGCGTCAACAAGGGATCGGGCGCATCCGCCACAGCGAACAGCCGTGCGGGGCGCGCCAGCGCCTGACGCGCGTTCCGAGCGCGCGGTCAGCCCGCAGGCGCTCGCCAATGCGAGGCGACGGCGTCCCACGCTCACTGTGCTGCAGGGCGACAGGGGGCAGGCGTTGTCCCCCTGCGCCGAGTCCATGAGCCCGCCAGTAGCCATACGCCAAGTGTCTGTGCGCGGGTCGTGCACCCCGCCGAGCCGTTCCATGCACCGGCGGCGAGGGACGGCCAATGAGGCCCGCCACGTGGCATCCGGCGGTCCACGGCCCTACTACCATGCACAGGAGACTTAGAAACTTCCGGGGTCGTTTTTGGGCATCCGGACTCCAATCCGGCAAATCATAGCCGTTTTCAAGCGTTTTTCCGCGCTGAATCCAAAATACCCATCCGTTTGGCCTAGAAATTTTTCTAAAATTCGGCAAACCCTCGCGAAGCCAAACTAACAATAAACACTGCCACGGACCCACCTGTGCTGTCCCTTTGACACACTGTGGATCAAACACCATCATTAGGTGTTTCACACTTGGATTCACGGGAAACAGTGCATGAAACCTGGATCATCACACGGCGCGGGCAGCGCGTTGTGCGCGGGCCGGCGCGGGCAGTGGCGAGGGGTGCGGGCGGCGTGCGGCCAGGGCCGCCGTGCACTAGGGGAGGACACGTGGTTCTTGGATTGGTCGGGGCAGTGGACTGGACCGGAGTCAGGGGGCGCAGTGCATGACGGGGCGACACGTGGCGGTTTCTGGTGGCGGGCTCACGCAGGCAGGGACCACGGAGCGCGGGGTGCCTCGGAACATTGCGCGGCAGGGGGGGGTGCCAGGCGGCGCGCCAGGGGTTGGTCGGGGGTTAGTGCGGGCCAGGTGGCGCCCTGTGATTCGCGGGCGCCACCCACCCGCGTGACCAGGAGGGCCACGCGGCGCTATGGTGCGGGGGGGAGGCTGTGCTGTTCGGGTGGCGACGTGGAGGCCCGTGGCGATTTCGGGCGCGCCCAGTGGTGGGCCGGGCCCAACACTGTAGCCGCCGGAAACCGGGAGCGCCCCGAAAGTGGGGACCATTGGTCATTTCCCCAATTGTTTTTCCTGGCCTAAAATAGGCCGAGTTCTGCAGTGAAGAACTCTTCCTTGTTCCTCCCTTCACAGTGCCACCTTCACGAGATTTCTTCATCTCCCAGAGCGGATCATCGGCAGATTTCAGGATTTTTCTGCGGGACGCATCCAAGGTTTCTATTTTACGGCGCGGCACGACGCTCGTTCGTTTGTGATCTTCTTCGTCGCTTTTGGTGCGAGGACTCCCCCGGCTTACTCCGAAGCGAATGAGCGATTCTGCGCCGTTGGACTCACGACGGTAGGGCTACGTTTCCCATGTTACTAGTTTTTCCCTTCGAGCTTTTCATGGTTTTCGGATCATCTT
>JAQNDB010003485.1:0-29111 GCA_029204045.2 Tillandsia leiboldiana | reverse complement strand
CGCTGCTTGGTTTGGCGCCGTGCGGCGGGCCTCCCTCGTCGCGCGGCTGGGGGTTTTCGCGCCTCTTGGCGTGCTCCCGGACGGCGGCGACTCTCGGTTTGCGTGCCGGCGCCGTGTTTTCGCGTCGGGGCGCATTTTTCGCCGTCGCCTGCTGCTTTTCGCCGGCAAGCAGATTTGAGCATGTTTTCGCGAGCAGTTTGCGAGCAGTTTTCGCGCTGGATGTCGCGCAGTTTCCGCTGTTTTTCGCAAGCCGTTTCTCGCTGTTTTCGCGAGCAGTCTCGCGAGCGGTTTTCTGGCATTTTTTCGCGAGCGATTTTCGCAGGATTTTCGCAAGCTGATTTTTGAGCTTTTTTCTTCGCCGTCGGCGCTGGTTTTCCTTTCCGCTCGAGGGCTGTTTTTTTTTCGACGCCGCGTGCTGTTTTTTCGCCGTCGGCGCTGGTTTTCGCCGACGGCGCTGTTTTTGTTTCCGCCGCCGCGTGCTGGTTTTCGCCGTCGGGCGCTGGTTTTTCGCTGACGGAGGCTGTTTTTTCCGCCGACGGATTCCTGGTTTTGACCGTTTTTGATTGATTTTCGATTTCTTCGCTTCTGGCAGCTTGCGGTGCGGTTTTAGCTTCCGCGGAGCGCGCGGTCTGTGGTTGGTCGCCCCTGTGCTCCGATTCGCGTGCGGATTCTGGCATCGGGCTTCGTGTTGCGTGCGGACCCCTTGGAGGCCAGGTAAGCCCGCTGAGCCAATTGCAAGTGTCGACGAGCAATTGGTGGCTTTCTGAGGTGGGTTGGTTTTCTCTCCAAGTCTACGGACTTCCTTCTAATTCTATTGTGATAGGATTGCATGCTAGTTTAAGTGTTTTCTTGGAACTTAACTAGCACCCCCGTCATATGTGCATATGTTTGACCAGACCTATTGAGAACCTTGATTTGGGCTAGGTTCCTTTATGCTTTAGACATCCCGCACTTTTCATATCCTTCGGGACTTAGAGCTTCCTCGCCCGGGTATGGGCTGATGTGGTCAGAGTGTTGTGGGACGGGTGTTGCACTCGGGCCCGAGGGGCCGAGTGGGGTCTGGTGGCTGGGTTAGGCCAGTGTTAGTGTTTTGGGGAACCGTTTCAGATAAACGGTGGTCCCGGGGGTTTTCCCTTTCCGCTGTTCTTCTCGTCACCACAGGTTGTGATCGTGGTGCACGTGTGTAGCAGGACCTTGAACCCAGAACCTTTTTGGATGAATACATGATTTTGGTCAGCCAATGTTTCTTCCAAGCCTCGCAAGGTTGCCTGAGTCTGTTCTTGTGTGATAGGACGAGGGCATTAGCCCTTCGAGGTTTGGGCGTAAAACTTGATTTAAAAAGGGTTTTTCCTAAAAAGACTAAAAATCATTAATAAGATGGATTCTCTCAGATCGAATGGTTTTCTGAAATAAATGACATGGTTTCTTATAAACTTATCCACCCGAGCGGATTCGAGTGATCTGGGTTCTAAGGGATGTTTTCTTTCTGGGGGACGTAGATGTTAGTCCCCGGGGTTTCGGACCTTCGTAGATCTGGCTGTGGAGCATCTCCAGCCGTGAGTTGTGTGTTTGAGTTCAGTGGGTTGTGTTGTGGGAGCCGTTGGGAGAGACGGTGGTCCCAGCTGTGTAGTACTTTCGTTGAGTGGGTCAGTGTTGTGAGATTGAGTCGTGGAGGTTCTCCGACTGAGTTGTGCTTTGAACATCGAGATACCGATCTGTTTGATCGAGGACTATAGCCTGCAGGAGCCACTTGTGAGACAGTGATACTGATGAGATACTTGAGTTCGGTGGGGTCGCAACCCTCGAACCACGCCCGGGTGCGTTGATGATTCCGAGCCTGATGAGGCTGCGATGATGATACCGAGCCTGACGAGGCTGCGATGATGCGCCTAGTTCATATACTAGAGGTCGCTTGATACCCCTGGCCGTGCTACCATGGGGTCACTGTGTGAGATATCGAGTTTGTCCGTTTGGACACCCTGGTTGATACACCAGGGGGCGCAGGCTTGACTCGACTGGACCCTGTGGGGCAGTCGCTGAGATTTGAGATACACTGAGAGAGTGATGGCGTAGCATGTGTCATTGTAGAGTGTCTTGGGTAGTACTTGTGACATTTTGCCAGCAGTGAGTGACTGCATACCATCATCCATAGTCTCTTCTATTGAGCATAGTAGATAGAGGCATGATAGCTGTAGATTCTTTTCCAGCTTATTTTCATTATCAGTCTTTTCTCTATCTTATGCCTCTGGTAGACTTAGTGGGCAGACGTGGTTCTTGGAGACGGTACCACTGAGAACTACTGTAGGATGTAGTTCTCACACCCTCTGTCGGTGACAGGTTGCTGAGGCTTTCTTCCGTTCCTGCTGGGCTCGACTGGACGGACCGAGGACAGGGAGTCGCGTGATAGTTCCCTACCAGCATTGTTACTTTAGAGAGAGGTAGATGTACCATCCCGGATTGTGGGAGTTGGTTATGTTTCCTGTTAGCTATCTCCCATTTGGATTTGTAGATGTTGTATAGGTGGACTTCTATTTGTATCATCTGATTTTGTGAGATAGGCTATGAGTTGTTGCAACTTTGTAGTTGTGAAATTTTATAGTACAGCTTTTTATCCGCTCTGATATCTGTGTAGCTGTAGTTTTGGTCTTTTGCAGGCTAGACGCTTCGTCTGTACGGCAGTTTCCGTACAGATGGCGGATCTGTTAGCGAGCCCGGGTCGCAGTTTCGACCCCGGGCGTGACAGCGGTACCCCTACAGTGGAGATTTTGAGTACAGTCAGTAGATTATTTATTTTTTCCGCTTTTGAGAGATTATTGTATTGTGAGGATCTGACTTGTACTGAGAGCCTGTACACTGATGTATTATTTTCAGGTTACCTCCCTATTGAGTTCAGGTTATTGTATTTGAGGATATTATATGATTATCATTTATGGGATATGGATATTGTATCATTATTCTAGTTGTACAGATGGTTGGTTTTAGTTTTACAGCACTTTTATTTTATAGCTCTGATATCTGTTTAGCTGTAGCCCCTTTATTGCAGGTAGGACGCTTCGTCTATGCGGGGTTTTGCATAGGCGGCGGATCTGTTGACAAGCCCGGGTCGCAGTTTCGACCCCGGGGCATGACAATTATAATTTATTTGATGCATGATCATTTATATCAATTATTTCATATTTAATTGATCAAAGTCAATCCCTCATTCAATGATCTCTTGGTATTATTTTTATCTTATTTGATAATTGAAATAAGTATGAACACGAGATCAATTTTTGGTTGAATACTTAATATCTCATATAATTGATAGCCAATTGAGGGGGAGCCTATTTAAATTTTCATGCTCAAAAGATGTGGAAAGAGTTACATCCCTTAGTGGAGTGTGAAAACTACCACCACATGGAGAAAAGAGCTACCACCTCGGTCGTCCGAGTACTGTGTGCAGCTACCACATTTGCCAAGCATGGTGTTCTTGTTTATTTGATAAAATACTTTTTGGAATACTTGATTATGTCAAATTCCAAGGTTGGTATAAGTGGGATTTGTTACGGAATTTGAGTTGGCGTAGTTTCGTGAAAGTCTCAAGTCTTGAAGATTGAAGGTGAAGAAAGTTGGATCATTTAACTCAATCTCAAGAAAGAAGAATTCAAAAGGATCAGGTATGTTTAACTAAAGATTTTGTGTGATCCGAATACTTCTTGTAGTGTAGAAACACTTGGAAGAATCTTTCATTGCATAAAAATCAAAAACTGGACTTGGGACATGTTCAGGATCCGGATCAGGTTGTTCGATCCGGATCCCGAAGGTGGTTCGTTCATACACCAGTTCAATCCGGATCGTAGCCTCTTGATCCGGATCCCGAACACTGAGTTTACCATCTTCCTTGAACGATCCGGATCAGGCTTCGCAATCCGGATCCCGAACGTTGATGTTTGGTGAACTGTATGAACGATCCGGATCAAGCACTTCGATCCGGATCCCGAACCTTCGTTTTTCTGGAATTGGCTGACTCGTTACGACGATCCGGATCACAGCTATCCGATCCGGATCGCCGTCCGTAAAATTTCCAGAAATGTTAGGTTTTTGATTCTTATCTCCTTCCTAGGGTTTCTAACCTATAAATAGACCCTATGACTCTTTTTCTAGGGTCAATCCACATAGTCAATAGCCGTCATTTTCATATATCATTTTATACGGCTATAGATCCACATATAGAGAAGAAAGGAAATCATTAGAGAATACTCTATGTTTCTTCATCTATATTGATTAGTTTGATTCTAGGTTTTCATACTCACATCTTGAGTTGAATCAAACTAATGAATACTTAGATGGTATTTCCGATCTATCTTTGATCTAAGTATTCGGCGGATCATCACCACCCAAAACAACGATTTACCCCAAAAATCGGCGCGTGGATTCGCGTGTCCTTGTGGATTCAAGGTTCAACCGCTCTCGTGGATTCGGAGCGAGGCACGTTCGTGGATTCGAAGGGTGCTATTGGGTGAAGACCGTGGATTCGGTCGGACGTCGTGGATTCGACGTTGGACGCCGTGGATTCGGCGTTGGGCGCAGATCGTGGATTCGAGAAGCGTCGCGGAGCGAGCGGAGAAGATCCTCTAGGAGCGTATGGAAAAGGTTGAGTCGTAAGTGTGTACGGTAAATCACCTTGTACGTGTTTTAATTCTAGTGGATTTCTGCCGTGTTATCGGTCCCGTGGTTTTTTACTCCGGTGATGGAGTTTTCCACGTAAAAATCTTGCGTATTATTTTTATTTCCGCATTGGGTTTTTATCGCAACGATTTTTTGAGTGTTTATACGTTTACACCTATTCACCCCCCTCTAGGTGTTTTTTCCCCTATTTAGATCCGTATTACATATAACCCAACAAGTGGTATCAGAGCGGGAATAGGGTTGTAAACAATGGTTGAAGGTGGAAACATCAACCGACCCCCGTTCTTCGATGGAACAAATTATGCGTACTGGAAAGTACGGATGAAAGCCTTTTTAATTTCCATCGACGAACGGGTGTGGCAATCAATTGAATTAGGATGGTCTAATCCAACTGAATTTATTGGTGATGTTCGCACCTTAAAACCTAGGTCGAAATGGACCAAGGAAGAGTTAGATTCATCTTCTTACAATGGCAAGGGAATTAATGCTATTTTTAATGCCTTATCTCAAACTGAATTCTCTCGCGTCTCGGCATGTGAGACTGCGAAAGAAATCTGGGATGTTCTTCAGGTTACACATGAGGGAACTAACCTCGTGAAGATTCAGAAACTGCAAATGCTTACGAGCAAGTTTGACTCTATCTTGATGGCAGAAAATGAATCTTTCACGGACTACTATACACGATTGCAAGACATCGTAAACTCATGTGCTAATCTGGGAGAGAAGATTCCAGAATTTAAGATTGTAAGAAAAATCTTAAGAACTCTTCCTGAACGATTTCGCCCAAAGGTTACTGCCATTGAAACTATTAAACACCCGGACGAAATACGTGTAGAAGAATTAGTTGGTTCATTACAAACTTATGAAATGACATTTACTACTAACAATTCTTCTGGAAAGGCATCCACTTCTAAGTCTTCAGGTTATGCGTTGAAAACAACTAAGGAAGAAGACGCGGATACATCCTCCTCAGACGATGACGAGAACCTTTCTATGGAGGAATTTGAGAAGCAGCTCGCTCTCTTGACAAGGAAGTTTCGCCGCAACTTTCGAAGGGGTAATTCAAGCAAATCTCCATCCTTCGGAAAGTCGAACAAAGGCAAGGGTACTTCAAGTTACAAGTCAAGAAAGCAAGAGAACTTCTCAAAGGATAAGAAAAGTTCAGAAGGACAACTACAATGCTTCAAATGTCGAGGCTACGGCCACATTGCAACGGAGTGTCCTAACAAGTATCCGGCAAAGAAGAAGGCGATGCAAGTCGTCACTTGGGATGACAACTCAACGTCAAATGAGTCGTCTTCGAGTGATGAAGAAAAGAGCTCCACCGCATTCCACGCGTCCGTATCTTCACCCTTCATGTGCTTTATGGCAAGTACATCTGAGTCGTTGTCCAACTCCACTGTTGAAAAGAATGCAACGGACAACGAATCGGATGATTCGGAAGGTGAAGATTTTGCTCTAGCCTACCACAGACTTTTGAGGGACTCAAAGAAAGTGGCTAAGCAAAACAAGAGTTTGAGAGGGAGAGTGCATGATCTCGAAGAAGAAGCAAAAAGAGCGACTTCTCTCTCAAACGCTCTTGAAGTGGAAAGGGAAAACCTGATAAAAGAAAATGCTTCCCTTCAAGAGTCCAATGAGCAACTTGAGAAGGAACATACAAATCTGGTGGATAACGCGAATCACTTCTCAAAGCTCTACAACGAGGCTCGACAGGATAACCTGGAAATGACAAAGACCATTTTCCAACTCAAGAATGACTTACAGCGATTCTCTTCAGGAAGGAGTAAGTTGGATAGACTTCTTGGTCTTGGTCAATCAAATAGGTTCGGCCTCGGATACACTCAAACTGGAAACAGTCCAAGTTCGAGTGAGACAGTTTTTGTGCCTCAGTCGGTATCTCCTCCTCCGACACCGGAATTCAAGACAAACAACGACAACAAACCTACTTCATCCTCTTTGGGATCGTCAAGATCTAAGGTATGTTTTCGTTGTGGTGTTTCAGGGCACATAAGAAGATATTGCAAGACGGGAGTCGAACGCTCATCTCAAGGACCTCTTGCAACAACTACCAAAAGGCTCCTCCCCGAAAATCAAAGCAAAACTTTTCAAATGAAAAGAGACTTGGTAGTTCATCGCGCAAGACGATTTCATCAAGGAACAACAATCGCTATAACAAGACGCCTTCACCTAGGCATATAACTTCACGACCATTACCGACGCACTCCAAAAGGGTTTGGGTGCGCAAAGGTGAAATTTTCCCTTGTCTTGTTTCCAATGTTTCCTTGCATGCATATGATAGTTCGTCTTGGTATCTGGATAGCGGGTGTTCCCGTCACATGACCGGTGACAAAAATAGTTTTCAAAATCTTGAGAAAATCTCCGGAGGACACGTTGTTTTCGGAGACGGTCGATCTTCCAAAATTGTTGGAAAAGGGACGGTAGCTATTCCAGATGGCCCGATTTTGAAAAACGTCTTATTTGTTGATGGCCTTAAGACTAACCTCATAAGCATAAGTCAACTTTGCGACAATGGTTTTTCAGTTAACTTTTCATCTGTTGAATGCGTTGTAACTGATAAGGACCATGTCTTCTTTTTAAAAGGGGTTAGATCTGAAAACAATTGTTATGTTGTTCCTAATAAATTTTCTGAAAATTGTAACTTAGCCGCTTTGAATAATGAAACTCTTTGGCATGAAAGGCTAGGTCACTTAAATTTTAAGGAACTTACTAGAATTTCAAACAAGGACGTGGTCAAGGGGGTTCCAAAGCTTTTATTTAAACAAAACGTTGTGTGTGGTGGTTGCCAAAAGGGAAAACAGTCTAGGACTGCACACAAGAACTTGAACCACGTTGGTACAAAACGGCCCTTGGAACTTTTGCACATGGACTTAATGGGGCCGACCCGTCAACCATCTTTGGGAGGTAAATGGTACATTTTTTTATTGGTTGATGATTTCTCTCGGTTTTCTTGGGTAGCATTTTTAAAAGAGAAAGCTGATACGTTTGACTCTTTTCATGAGATTTGCCATCGTATTATGATTGAAAAGAATGAAAAGATCATTCGTGTTAGAAGTGATAGAGGTGGAGAATTCATAAATTCAAAATTCATTGATTTTTGCACTTCAAATGGCATTAAACATGAATTCTCGGCACCCTATACACCTCAGCAGAATGGTGTTGTTGAGCGCAAAAACAGGGTTGTTCAAGAGATGGCGCGTGTGATGCTTCATAGCCGGAATTTACCGCTACATTTTTGGGCTGAAGCTGTGAACACCGCTGTCTATGTCATTAATAGAGTTTACTTGCGCCCAGGAACTTTAAATACACCATATGAGCTGTGGTTTAGTAGAAAACCCAATATCAATATTTTCGTATCTTCGGGAGTCGATGTTACATTTTACGTGACCGTGAAAATCTTGGAAAGTTCGACTCTCGAAGTGATGAAGGGATCTTTTTGGGTTATTCTACGAATAGCAGAGCATATCGAGTATTTAACATTGAATCTAAGACGATCGTAGAATCTATAAATGTTAAAGTAGATGAAGCTTTTCACTTTGAATCTGGAAAATCTACCCTCGATATCTCTCTAGATGATGATTCTCCTGCTAGTGCATCTTCTCATAATAATACTTCCAATATTAATGATGCATCTAATGGTTCTTCTAGTTTATCTGATGTGCAGGAATCATCTCATGTATCTCCGAGTACTCCGTTTCAACAAACGTTACGAATCTCCAAGGATCATCCGGAATCGAATATTATTGGAGATCCACAAGAAGGAGTTAGAACTCGGAGGCAGTTGGTTTGTGGATTCGCTTGCTACGTATCTTTAATCGAACCAAAGAACATAGATGAAGCTCTTCAGGATGACTACTGGATTAAAGCAATGCAGGAAGAGCTCCATCAATTTGAGCGAAACAAAGTCTGGGAATTAACGAAGCCTCCAAAGCAACACAATGTGATAGGTACCAAATGGATCTTCAAGAACAAGAAAAATGAGGATGGTACTATCATCAGGAACAAGGCACGATTAGTTGCTCAAGGCTACTCTCAAGTAGAAGGTATAGACTTTGATGAAACTTCGCCCCTGTAGCTAGACTCGAGTCCATTCGTATACTATTTGCTATTGCTTGTCATTTTAAAATCAAATTATTTCAAATGGACGTTAAGAGCGCATTTCTAAATGGGTTTTTAAATGAGGAAGTTTATGTGGCTCAACCGAAAGGTTTTGTAGATCATAAACAACCTAACCATGTTTTTCGTTTGAAAAAGGCTCTTTACGGTCTGAAACAAGCACCGCGAGCATGGTACGAAAGGTTAACAAAGCACCTTTTGGAGAAGGGCTATACTCGAGGGGGAGCTGATAGGACTCTCTTTGTGAAGCATTATCAAAGCAATTTCATTGTAGCACAAATCTATGTCGATGACATTGTATTTGGCGCAACAAGAGATAATGATGCTTCTAAATTCGCGGAGACCATGGAAAGCGAATTTGAGATGTCCATGATGGGCGAATTGACTTATTTCCTTGGATTGCAAATTAAACAAAATGATGAAGGTATTCACTTGAGTCAATCCAAGTATGCAATGGAGTTGGTCAAAAAGTTTGATCTAGAAAATTGTAAAGATTTTCCGACTCCAATGGGAACTAGCCACAAGGGACTTGGAAGTGAATCACATAGTGAGAATGTAGACGAGAAACTGTATCGAAGTATGATTGGAAGTCTACTTTACCTCACGGCTAGTCGCCCGGATATATCTTTTGGTGTTGGGATTTGCGCGAGATATCAATCAGCACCAAAGGAGGTTCACCTGAAAGCGGTGAAAAGGATCATCCGGTATATCAAAGGATCAATTAATTTCGGAATTTGGTATCCTATGGGAACAAGTTTGGATATTGTTGGATACTCAGATGCCGATTGGGCATGTGAGGTCCCGGAATCCCCCGCGTAGGGTTGCTGGATGTTGGGCAGCTTTCGGTCGCCGTTGGGGTGTTGGTGCGCGTGTTGGGGGCCCAGAAATGGATTTGTGATGCAATTTGGGATTTGCTTGCATCACTGGAGGCCTGCGTGGGTTGCGCGCAATTTGGACACAAGTGGTGGACTTCGGGCTTAATTTGAGATCCCGTGGGAAATTGGATGACCCGTCGGGTGTTTGGATGTGGTTTCGCGCGACTCAGATGTCAAAATTGGACTCCGGGCGAAGTTTGGATAAGAGTTTACCTCTCCGGTCGCCTTCGGGAATTTTTAGAGTTGGAATTTGGCAAATCGGACTTTAAAAATGGACCCGGCGCGAAAATCGGATCGAGTGGGCTATCCGGGGGCACTCCGCAATTTTCGGATGAGAATTTGGAGAAATGGACATCGTTTTTGGATTCAGCGCGCGAAATCGCTAAAAATGGACTATTCACTTGTTTGTTTTGGAGCCCGGATGAAGTGCGCGTTTTTCGAGACGACGCGGCACGAATCCCGAGGCGAGGCGACGGCACGGAGATCAAGGCGGTGCGGCGCGCTGCTCGAGGGCGTACGGACGCAACAGGGCAGACGCGCCTTCGGCGGGGTTCACGCGGGGGCCGCCACGTGGCGGGCCCCCGTTGGCTGCCGCGCGGGCGCGGGGGCACGCGCCTGTGTGGCGCGCGCATGTCCCGCGCCTGCCGCGGGCGCGGTGTAACGCGCCCGTGTGGCGGGCGCGTTACCGCGTGCCGCGTGGCACCCGGGGCGCGTCCGTGGACCCGGTGCACGCGCCCCGGCCTTGTGAGCCGGCTGGGGTGGCTCCCGATTGGCCGGTGCACCGTGGACCGGTGCACCGTGGACCAGCCCTTTCTTCTCCTCCTTTTCTTCTTCTTCTTTCTCCCCCGAGCACCATTTTTTTCTCCCTTTCTTTCTTTCTTCTGCACCCGAGAGCGAGAGGGAGTGAGGGAGGAGGTTGCGTGAGGTGCAGCGGCGCGTCGTGGACCTCATTTTGCGTGCGAGGTCGCCCAGCGGAGCGTTTCGGCGACGGCGGCGCAAACGGGTGGGTCCCGTGTGTTGGTTTTTCTGTATTTTTGTACAGTTTTTGGAGCGTTCTTTTGGACTGTAATTAACCACCTTGCTCTTTTCTGTGTTGGGCACCGTGCACCGTTTTGCGTGCGGACTCCGGCACCGTGCACCGTTTTGCGTGCGGACTCCGTTTTGCGTGCGGACTCCGGCACCGTGCACCGTTTTGCGTGCGGACTCCGGCACCATGCACCGTTTTGCGTGCGGACTCCGTTTTGCGTGCGGATCCTGGCACCGTGCACCGTTTGCGTGCGGACTCCGGCACCGTGCACCGTTTTGCGTGCGGACTCCGTTTTGGTGCGGACTTCCGGCACCGTGCACCGTTTGCGTGCGACTCCGGCGCCGTGCACCGTTTCACGTGCAGACGTCCGTTTTTGGTGCTGACTCCGGCAGCGGGCTCCGTTTTGCGTGCGGAGCTACGGCGGCGTGCTCCGTTTTGCGTGCGGACTCCGACGGTGTGCCCCGTTTTGCGTGCGGATCACGTGGGGCCAATTGCAAGTGTCTACGAGCAATTGGTGGCAAATCGAGGTGGGTGGCCTTATCTCCAAGTTTTATGGAATGTAATTAATTCTATTATGTAGGACTATGCATGATAGTTTATTTCCTTGTGTAGCATGCAGATTGTTGGAATGGCTATCCCTTTATTATCGGTTTAATGTGGTTATCTTGACACTTGACCTAGCACCCCCGTCATACGTTGCATGTGTAACCAGGACCAGTAGAAAACCCTCACTTGGCTAGGGTTATTATGCTTAAACATCCACACTGTTCTTTCAGCCCTGGACATAGTGTTTTCTCGCCCGTGTAGTGGGCCGAGAGTCGGGACTTGCTTTTAGTGTGGGATGCTTTTTGCACTCTTGCTTGGGAGCAGAGTGGAGTCTGGTAGTTGTAGCGGGTTGCTATCTATGCGGGGAGCCGTTTGGGTAAACGGTAGTCCCGGGCCGTCGAGTATCTTCCGGTCCGTATTGTTGGGAACCGTTGGGGTTGACGGGTGGTCCCAGGTCGTTGAGTGTTGTCCCGACCTGTTTTGTTACCACTGAGTGTGTGGGTCGTTCCTGGCTGTGGGAGTATCTCCAGCCAGTGAGCTTTGTGCTGCGAACTGTGGAGAGGCTAGTGTCTTGTGTTTCGAGTTAGCTGAGCAGCTGAGTGCGTCGAGGGTTCTCCGACTGTTGTGCGAGGTATTTGGGGATCCTGAGTCCTACCGTTCTGAGAGTGAGCGTGGATTTTGACTAACCTGCTTATGCCAATTTGTGATACTCTATACCGCGCCGTTTTCCTCAGTTGGAGTCGCGTCCCTGAGATGCCGCTGTGGAGACGATGGCCTGTTGAGGCAGTTTTGCGCGAGGAGTGAGTTAGTCGGGCAGGACGCCCCACGTAAATCCCTCTCCCATGGGGATGTGGGTGGTAGTGGGCAGGCGCGTTCCTAGTCGACAGGCGCAGGCTTGACTGGACCCTATGAGGGCAGTCAGTTCGATTGGGTCTTTTGAGCACCTTGGGTGCGGAGTGGGTCTCTTTTACTTTCATCTGTTCCACTTTTTGAGTATCTAGATAGAGGTATGGCAGCATGTAGAGTAGCTCCAGCTTTTCTTGTTCAGATTCATTGCTCTGTTATCTTTTACCTCTAGTAGACTTGGTGGGCAGACCGTTGGGCTTGTTGACGGCACCCACTGAGAACTACTGTGGAAAGTAGTTCTCACACCCGTCGTGGTGTCTTATTTCCCCAGGAACTTCTTCTCCTGTTCCTGTTGCTCCAGTTGCTGATCCTTCTGACCGAGGCGAGGGAGTCGCGAGCTAGTTCCCTACCCGTCATTGGAGTGTAGCAGTACCCCTCCAGAGGAGAGCTTCAGTAGATTAGTTTACTTCTTTTTTCCTCTGTTGAGAGACCTTTGTTGTGAGGTATAGAGTTGTACTTTATTCTACAGTTTGAGAGACTGATGTAGTGAGGATATTCTTGTATCGAGAGTCTGTACACTGATGTATTTATTGGAGATACCTCCCTTTTGAGTTTTGTATCAGAGGACTTTGTATACGATCGTATTTGGGAGATGGATATTGTATTATTTTCAGTTGTACAGTGTTTGGTTTTCAATTTTTAGTAGTTTACTTTCCGCTCTGATATCTGTGTACTGTAGTTGATTCTTTCTGCAGGTTAGACGCTTCGTCTGTACGGCAGTTTCCGTACAGACGGCGGATCTGTTGGCGAGCCTGGGTCCGCAGGTTTCGACCCCGGGGCGTGACAGATTAGAGTGGTATCAGAGCCTAGGTTGTAGGTCGTGATGGACTTAGAAACCCTAGGCTTGCGGTTGGACATTAGGATGACTACGTGATAGTCGTGACTTTTAGCGAGAGTCTTGATTGAGTTTTTACCTCTCCCAAGAGATGGGATGAGTGTTTGCCATGTTTACTTTCCTAAGCGATTATGTTGGCTGCGACAACATAATGCTATGGAATAGATGACATGTCCTTAGACTTTCGCTGGATTGGGTCGTATGGTTGTTGTGTCCTGACATTTGTTGTTTTGCAGTGGGTTGCGATACCCCTGCGACATCGTGTTGTGAAAAAGGCACACACCCCGCCCTGGCTGAGTCACCAGGAGAGCGTATTCCCTGGCTGAGTTACCAGGAGAGGCATTTTCCCTGGCTGAGTTACCAGAGGGCATTTTCCCTGGCTGAGTCACCAGGAGAGCGTATTCCCTGGCTGAGTTACCAGGAGAGCGTTTTCCCTGGCTGAGTTACCAGGAGGGCGTTTTCCCTGGCTGAGTTACCAGGAGAGCGTTTTCCCTGGCTGAGTTACCAGGAGAGAGTTTTCCCTGGCTGATTTACTAGGAGGGCATTTTCCGTGGCTGAGTCACCAGGAGGGCATTTTCCCAGGCTGAGTTACCAGGAGGGCATTTGCCCTGGCTGAGTCACCAGGAGAGCGTATTCCCTGGCTGAGTTACCAGGAGAGCGTTTTCCTGGCTGAGTTACCAGTGTTCCCGTGGCTGAGTTACCCAGGAGCAGTGTTCCACTGGCTGAGTTACCAGGAGGCATTTTTCCCTGGCTGAGTTACCAGGAGGGCCATTTTGTTCCCTGTCTGAGTTACGCAGGAGGGCAGTTTTCCCTGCTGAGTTTGACCAGGAAGGGCAATTTTCCCTGCTGAGTTACCAGGAGGCATTTTTCACCCTGTCTGAGTTTTACCAGGAGGGCATTTTCCTAGGCTGAGTGACCAGGAGGGACAGTTTCCCTGGTTGAGTTACAAATGGAGGGCAATTTTCCCTGGCTGGGTTTTTACCAGGAGGGCATTTTCCCTGGCTTAGTTACCAGGGGCACTTTCCCTGGCTGAGTTACCAGGAGGGCATTTTCCCTGGCTGAGTTACCAGGAGGCATTTCTCCTGGCTGAGTTACCAGGAGGGAATTTTCCCTGGCTGAGTTACCAGGAGGGCATTTTTCCCTGGCTGAGTTACCAGGAGGGCATTTTCCCTGGCTGAGTTACCAGAGGGCATTTTTCCTGGCTGAGTTACCAGGAGGGCATTTCCCTGGCTGAGTTACCAGGAGGCATTTTCCCTGGCTGAGTTACCAGAGGGCATTTTCCTGGCTGAGTTACCAGGAGGGCATTTTCCCTGGCTGAGTTACCAGGAGGGCATTTTTCCCTGGCTGAGTTACCGGTGGGCACATGCCCTGGCCGAGTTACCAGGAGACACTTTCCAATGGCCGAGCTACCAGATGGATACATTACTCCTGCTGAGTTACCAGGTGGGCACAGTGCCCTGGCTGAGTTACCAGGAGACACATGCCCTGGCCGAGTTACCAGGAGGACACCTTCCACTGGCCGAGCTACCAGATGGGTACATACCCCTGGCCGGGTTACCAGGTGGGTACATGCCCCGGTCGAGTTACCAGGTGGTTGCTTTACTGAGTTTGAGATGGTCTGACAGGACGCCGAGATTTGGTGGCGTCGAGTTCGTCCTGTTGGACTACCAGGAGCTCGGTTGTTGACTTGGAACCAGTTCGTGCTTTGCTACTCAGGGCCAATTTTCCTGACAGTGTAGCAGAAACTGGAAGGGGATCTTAGACTCCTACAGCGGGGGAGTCGACCTCTTCTGGAGTATGTTCACGAGTTTGCGATTGTGAGTGGTGTACCCCATGTCTTCTGGATGAGATCCAGGATGTTGAGCTAGTTGAGAAAGGACTGCAGTGGAATATCTATCACTTGGTGTATTCTCGGCGGGTGCCAACGTTAGATGCAGCGATTGGGCATGCTTAGCGGGTTGACCGAGGATCAGTGATCATGTCAGAGATAGACGGAGCGCCAGGGACCAGCTCCGGGGAGAGGCATCCAGTGCCGCCTGAGTTTGGACAGTCAAGTAGATCGAGCCCCGGGGCCGCCACGATCCCAGTCTGAGGGTCGTGAGTCTCAGGGAAGACAGAGACTAGGAGGTTCTCCGCAGCCGATGTGTCCGCAGCAGCAGCGGGATGACTGTGTCCTTGGTGGTGGGCCGCATTTTTGCGCAGCAGTGTGACCACAGGCAGGACACAGATCATGGTCTTGTCCTAAAGCGGGGTCATCAGTCGCGTTGGCAGCTTCGGCTCCTCCTCCTCCGCTCTTCCAAACAGGCGGAGCTTCGACAGGTTATGGCCAGATATTTAGGGCCACTTCTTCGCGGCTGTCCGACGAACAACCACCCCGAGCGAGAACGTCTATGTCGCACAGGATGAGGATTCGGGGACAGCTAGCCACGTGGTGGCAGATACTAATCTTATCTCCCCTTCACGCACTTGAGCGTTATTTGTTACCGGAGCATCGCATTCTTTTCTTCTGTAGGGCATTTGCTTTGTTGTATGGGCTAGAGATAGGACCCTTAGCTTGTGCTCGTGAGGTTCAGATACCTGATCACGTGTTGCACATAATAAGTGTGTTGGTCCTGCCCAGTGCAGTTAGGGCCCTGGTTTTTTTGCCTATTGATCTTTTGGCTCTTTCTCAGCTCCGGGATTTCGAGGTAGTGTTGGGTATAGTACTGTGAGGATCTGAGGCCTTGATGCTTGAGGATGCCACACCGTTGATACACGGTGGTGATGCCACACCGTTGATACACGGTGGTGATGCCACACCGTTGATACACGGTGGTGATGCCACGCCGTTGGTGCACGGCAGTGATGCCACACCGTTGATACACGGTGATGATGCCACACCGTTGATACACGGCAGTGATGCCACACCGTTGATACACGGTGATGATGCCACACCGTTGATACACGGTGGTGAAGCCACACCGTTGATACACGGTGGTGATGCCACACCGTTGATACACGGTGGTGATGCCACGCCGTTGGTGCACGGCAGTGATGCCACACCGTTGATACACGGTGATGATGCCACACCGTTGATACACGGCAGTGATGCCACACCGTTGATACACGGTGATGATGCCACACAGTTGATACACGGCAAGTGATGCCACACCGTTGATACACGGTGATGACGCCACAACCGTTGATACACGGTGGTGATGCCACGCCGTTGGTGCACGGCAGTGATGCCACGTTGTAGGTATACAACGGTGAGAGTTTTGTGGATGTTTTGGACTTGGACTGCGAGTTTGGGCATCAGCTTTATGATCGCCTTGTGAGCCAGTTTCCAGTCCCGTTCACCGACGGTTTGGTTCCCGGCAGGGTGTTCTTTATTAGTTGAGGGATCGACTTCGACCCGTGGGTCCGTTGGGGTTATGATAGCATTTTGAGCGACCAACTGTGGCACGAGATTGTGTCTCTTGTGGATCCCTTTTGAGGGTAGCCTGCAGTTGTGTTGTCCACTCGAGTGGTTTCGGATTGGGAGGTAACCGAGTGAAGACCCCAACTTATTGGATTTCCCTTCCTTATTGGACGAGTCTGCAGGTATGCTTCGGGTCGTCTTGTTGAGGGTGGCACCATGATGTGGTTTGGTGCGTATTACACTTGTGGTTATTTCAGTTTTCCCCCAGCCTTTTAATGGAGCCCTTGGTTTTCACGTCTCAACTCAGTAGTGATGTGTTTTTTTCCTTGCCCGTGATTTACTTGCTCCTTTGAGATCTGTGATTAGTGGAGTACGAGGGACGCCCGTTGCAATTTCTGGCTCGATAGATGAGAGAATTGCACATCGGGTCATACCGTACTTGTTGTTGTTGTCGCGGAGTAATCACGAGGAGCGAGTGGGGGGAGCTGGAGGCGTATTTTTAGATACCTAGCCGTGGTATTCTTGACTCCTGATGGGCTTGATCTAGTTTCGAGGACGAAACTTTCTTTTAGTGGGGGAGGATGTGAGGTCCCGGAATCCCCCGCGTAGGGTTGCTGGATGTTGGGCAGCTTTCGGTCGCCGTTGGGGGTGTTGGTGCGCGTGTTGGGGGCCCAGAAATGGATTTGTGATGCAATTTGGGATTTGCTTGCATCACTGGAGGCCTGCGTGGGTTGCGCGCAATTTGGACACAAGTGGTGGACTTCGGGCTTAATTTGAGATCCCGTGGGAAATTGGATGACCCGTCGGGTGTTTGGATGTGGTTTCGCGCGACTCAGATGTCAAAATTGGGACTCCGGGCGAAGTTTGGATAAGAGTTTACCTCTCCGGTCGCCTTCGGGAATTTTTAGAGTTGGAATTTGGCAAATCGGACTTTAAAAATGGACCCGGCGCGAAAATCGGATCGAGTGGGCTATCCGGGGGCACTCCGCAATTTTTGGATGAGAATTTGGAGAAATGGACATCGTTTTTGGATTCAGCGCGCGAAATCGCTAAGAATGGACTATTCACTTGTTTGTTTTGGAGCCCGGATGAAGTGCGCGTTTTTCGAGACGACGCGGCACGAATCCCGAGGTGAGGCGGCGGCACGGAGATCAAGGCGGTGCAGCGCGCTGCTCGAGGGCGTACGGACGCGACAGGGCAGACGCGCCTTCGGCGGGGTTCACGCGGGGGCCGCCACGTGGCGGGCCCCCGTTGGCTGCCGCGCGGGCGCGGGGGCACGCGCCTGTGTGGCGCGCGCGTGTCCCGCGCCTGCCGCGGGCGCGGTGTAACGCGCCCTTGTGGCGGTCGCGTTACCGCGTGCCGCGTGGCACCCGGGGCGCGTCCGTGGACCCGGTGCACGCGCCCCGGCCTTGTGAGCCGGCTGGGGTGGCTCCCGATTGGCCGGTGCACCGTGGACCGGTGCACCGTGGACCAGCCCTTTCTCCTCCTCCTTTTCTTCTTCTTCTTTCTCCCCCGAGCACCATTTTTCTCCCTTTCTTTCTTTCTTCTGCACCCGAGAGCGAGAGGGAGTGAGGGAGGAGGTTGCGTGAGGTGCGGCGGCGCGTCGTGGACCTCGTTTTGCGTGCGAGGTCGCCCGGCGGAGCGTTTCGGCGACGGCGGCGCAAACGGGTGGGTCCCGTGTGTTGGTTTTTCTGTATTTTTGTACAGTTTTTGGAGCGTTCTTTTGGACTGTAATTAACCACCTTGCTCTTTTCTGTGTTGGGCACCGTGCACCGTTTTGCGTGCGGACTCCGGCACCGTGCACCGTTTTGCGTGCGGACTCCGTTTTGCGTGCGGACTCCGGCACCGTGCACCGTTTTGCGTGCAGACTCCGGCACCGTGCACCGTTTTGCGTGCGGACTCCGTTTTGCGTGCGGATCCTGGCACCGTGCACCGTTTTACGTGCGGACTCCGGCACCGTGCACCGTTTTGCGTGCGGACTCCGTTTTGCTTGCGGATTCCGGCACCGTGCACCGTTTTGCGTGCGGACTCCGGCGCCGTGCACCGTTTCACGTGCAGACTCCGTTTTTGGTGCGGACTCCGGTAGCGTGCTCCGTTTTGCGTGCGGACTACGGCGGCGTGCTCCGTTTTGCGTGCGGACTACGGCGGCGTGCTCCGTTTTGCGTGCGGACTCCGACGGCGTGCCCCGTTTTGCGTGCGGATCACGTGGAGGCCAATTGCAAGTGTCTACGAGCAATTGGTGGCAAATCGAGGTGGGTGGCCTTATCTCCAAGTTTTATGGAATGTACATTAATTCTATTAATGTAGGACTATGCATGATAGTTTATTTCCCTGTGTAGCATTCTAGATTGTTGGAATGACTATCCCTTTATTATTGGTTAATGTGGTTATCTTGGAACTTGACCTAGCACCCCCGTCATACGTTGCATGTGTAACCAGACCAGTAGAAAACCCTCACTTGGGCTAGGGTTATTTATGCTTAGACATCCACACTGTTCTTTCATCCCTGGACATAGTGTTTTCTCGCCCGGGTAGTGGGCCGAGAGGTCGGGACTTGCTTTTAGTGTGGGATGCTTTTGCACTCTTGCTTGGGAGCAGAGTGGAGTCTGGTAGTTGTAGCGGGTTGCTTATCTATGCGGGGAGCCGTTTGGGTAAACGGTAGTCCCGGGCCGTCGAGTATCTTCCGGTCCGTATTGTTGGGAACCGTTGGGGTTGACGGTGGTCCCAGGTCGTTGAGTGTTGTCCGACCTGTTTTGTTACCCTGAGTTGTGGGTCGTTCCTGGCTGTGGAGTATCTCCAGCCAGTGAGCTTTGTGCTGCGAACTGTTGGAGAGGCTAGTGTCTCGTGTTTGAGTTAGCCGAGCAGCTGAGTCGTCGAGAGTTCTCCGACTGTTGTGCGAGGTATTTGGGGATCCTGAGTCCTACCGTTCTGTGAGTGAGCGTGGATTTTGACTAGCCTGCTTATGCAATTTGTGATACTCTATGCCGCGCCGTTTTCCTCAGTTGGAGTCGCGTCCCTGAGATGCCGCTGTGGATACGATGGGCCTGTTGAGGCAGTTTTGCGCGAGGAGTGAGTTAGTCGGGCAGGACGCCCCACGTAAATCCCGTCCTCATGGGGATGTGTGGTAGTGGGCAGGCGCGTTCCTAGTCGACAGGCGCAGGCTTGACTGGACCCTATGAGGCAGTCAGTTCGATTGGGTCTTTTGAGCACCTTGGGTGCGAGTGGTCTCTTTTACTTTCATCTGTTCCACTTTTTGAGTATCTAGATAGAGGTATGGCAGCTGTAGAGTAGCTCCAGCTTTTCTTGTTCAGATTTCATTGCTCTGTTATCTTTTACCTCTAGTAGACTTGGTGGGCAGACCGTTGGGCTTGTTGACGGCACCCACTGAGAACTACTGTGGGAAGTAGTTCTCACACCCGTCGTGGTGTCTTTTTCCCCAGGAACTTCTTCTCCTGTTCCTGTTGCTCCAGTTGCTGATCCTTCTGACCGAGGCGAGGGAGTCGCGAGCTAGTTCCCTACCCGTCATTGGAGTGTAGCAGTACCCCTCCAGAGGAGAGCTTCAGTAGATTAGTTTACTTCTTTTTCCTCTGTTGAGAGACCTTTGTTGTGAGGTATAGAGTTGTACTTTATTCTACAGTTTGAGAGACTGATGTAGTGAGGATATTCTTGTATCGAGAGTCTGTACACTGATGTATTTATTGGAGATACCTCCCTTTTGAGTTTTGTATCAGAGGACTTTGTATACGATCGTATTTGGGAGATGGATATTGTATTATTTTCAGTTGTACAGTGTTTGGTTTTCAATTTTTAGTAGTTTACTTTCCGCTCTGATATCTGTGTACTGTAGTTGATTCTTTCTGCAGGTTAGACGCTTCGTCTGTACGGCAGTTTCCGTACAGACGGCGGATCTGTTGGCGAGCCCGGGTCGCAGTTTCGACCCCGGGGCGTGACATTCCATCCCAAAGTTAGCGAAACCAGATAACCGCCAGTGCAACACACACCAAACCACAACCTGTGTCAACTCAACCAAGGCAACCCGAAGCACACCCACACGATTAACCAATAAGGAAATAAGCCCTAACAAGGAGAGGTCCTCACTCGGTCACTCCCGAATCTGGACCATCCGAGTGAACTACTCAGCCGCGGTCTATCATCCAAAGGAACCCTCAGGGACACAACCACAAGCCATGTTTGCCCCAATAGTCCACACAGCGCCAGCTGTGGAATTATCAAACTCATCCCAGACAGCTTTCCTGCGCCAGGTATCCGCCATCACAGTGGCCCTGTCGGGGTAATCCAAAATGCTCAACAATAACCCAACTGTAATTCCACAGTCGCTTTAGGAGGCATCACTAAAACTCGCAGATATCTCTCCCAACACTGGAAATACTAGAATTGGCGCTGGTAGCAATCTCAATAATCTGGCATACAGCTTCCTTCACCTAAGCATTATAGCACATCCACAAGTGCTCCTCATGCCCCAAGTCGCTCTGGGAGTAAAAATATCCCTGGAGGATCTTGTTACCAATCCAATCAGGTATTCGCACCATACTATAACTGCCGGAGCACGACTCCATCAAAAGGTCCTAGATACCACCCGGACCTGTCTACCCTCGAACCATAAAAGGACCCTCAGAGTCGTGTATCCACGACGTGGCACTAGGTGAAACAGACCCCTCAATCCATCAGATCCTGCAACTGCGCCATCAGCTCTCTCAGCTCTACAAGCGACATCCAATGAGGTGCTATCGATGGTGGCGCGGTTCCCCGAACCACGGCAAACGCAATCTCTATCTCCCTAACCGGCGGCATCACAAACAGCTCCGGTGAAATCACACCCGGGATCTCGTGGGCAACAGAGATATCCTTGAATCCCGGTGCCGCCAAAAGAACCTCTCACACTGTCGCTACAACCTGTATGCTCTGGTAATCTCAACCATCAAGCCCCCCTCTCGTCTGCCTCACAGAAGGTCAAAGTCCTCTCTTCTGCAGTCTAACATCCTGTGGCACTGTGCCAACCAATCTCAGAGCATACTATCCCCTGCTCTAATCAGAGCATACTATCCTCTATGTCTAAGTGACTAGAGAAAGAATGAAACATGGTTTCTCCTAAGTCAATTCCAGCATGATAGTGTAGCAGAAAAAGGTGGCCTATCTAGGTGACCATTCAAGCATGCAAAAGTCCTTTTCTTGATGAAACCATTTTAAGTACTCTAACCGCATGTCCCAACCTTTCATTAAACATTCAACATGTTATGGATTTAGCATGATTTCCAAGTAATTATACTACATATCTAAAGCATGGAAACACAACCTACTAACTTGTAGTTTTCTTGACAATGCCAATATTAACAAAGAAACCATGATCTCATACAAGCATGCTAGGTCCATTTCACAGTTCTACTAACAACATGATCAAGAGCATTCCAATAGGCCTAGTGACAAATCATAAGTAGGAGGTTTACAACATCACCCACCTCGAGCGCTAATCCCAGACCCAAAAGCGAATCCCACGCTCAGTCTAAAATAGTCACCACAACTCTGTACAAAATACCCCAAAGGAACATACATAAATTAATATAATATTCCAACCAAATCTGTCCACTTTTACAACAGTCCACAAATTGTCTGTTTTCACCTGTGAAAAATGCCCGGAAAAATCCAAGATAAATACTGTCGTGATCCTCGCGACGAACTCGTCGAAACGAGTACCTGCACGTTCAAATCCGATTTTTCTACGCTGAGTTACAAATTCTGCAAGGGAGACACCCCGAATTCAAATGTCCAGAAAATCTGTGTCAAAGCACTACAGTGGAACGAGACTTTCACCTTCGTAAAATATTCCAAAAATTCAGCGAAAAATCTAGGAGATTCCTTGCGAAGTGTAGATGAAAATTGCCTTTTGAATCGTCTCGATCGGACGTCTGAACGAAAAGATACGGCTAGAACACCGCGGTGCTATCCAAAAATCCGCGCAGAAAAATGGGTCAAATGGGTGCTCGGAAAACTCCAAGGTCAGCATGGAAAACGAGGAACCTCAAAACACAGGAGTTGAAGTCCTACCTGTCGTGAGTCCAACGGCGTGAAAATCGGCGAAATCGGAAGTCGGGATGAGTCAGGGGAGTCCAAACACTGAGAAGGGGCGAAGCAGGTCGCCGGAGAACAAGCGTCGCGCCGCGCCGTAAAATCATGAACCTCGGGAAACGTGCCACCAAAAATCTCCAAAGTCCTCCAATTGATAGTGCACTGTGTGGGGGAAATTTGCTCTGAAGAACTCTCTGTGGAAAAAGATCCAGAAGAGCTGAAAAAAAAGACTAAGGACCCTATTTATAGCCCAGCCCAAAGTGCTGTCGGGCCGGGTTTCAGGCGCAAGTTTCGGGCGCACTGCGCCCGGAAACCCGGTGTACACCTCCTGTACGACGCGCCCGAATCACTCTGGTGATGCCACGTCACCCCGCAACAGGGGACAGCGGTGCAAGGGTCCCGCCGCGCGCCACGTGTCCCCCCCGCGGTCAGCGGGGGTAGGTACGGCCCGCCTGTCGTGTGCCAACACGTGTCCGCACCTCGAGTGCGGCCGACCGCCCGCCTGGCGCTACTGTGCTGCGCGCCGTCCCGAGGCGCCCCTCTGCGCACACCGTGGACCGCGCCCTCGTGAACCAGCAAATACCAAGCCGCCACGTGTCATGCGCCGCGGTCCACCGCAACCCGCAAAGCCCCTGAGCCGTGCCGCGTGCGCCGGCCATTCCGGGCACGCCACGCGTCCCCCGCCCGCGGTCCATGCACCGCCGCGCCTCCCCGTGGACCGAGCTGCGTGAGCCGGCCAATAATAGGCCGCCACGTGGCTCAGGCCGGTCCACGAGCCACACCCATGCACCGAAAATCCCCGAAACTTCCGGAAGCCCGCTTTTGGTCATCCGGACTCCAAATTTAACAAGCAAATAGCCGTTTTCAAGCGTTTTTCCGCGCTGAATCCAAATCCAACCCTCAGATTGGCCCAAAACCTTTTCCAAAATTCGGCAAATGCAGCCGAAGGCCAAATCAGCTATCAAAGTCTCACAAGGTCCATCTGTGGCCACCCCTTTGATGCACCATGGGCCAGACACACCAACACTAGGTGTTCTACATAGTGGATTCATCGGAAAGTTGCATGGGAAAAACTAGAACACTACATAAGATCCATCCACATGCCTAGGGTTTCTAAGTCCATAATGACCTACAACCTAGGGCTCCGATACCACTCTAATCTGTCACGCCCCAGGGTCGAAACTGCTACCCGGGTCCGCCAACAGATCCGCTGCCCATACGGAAAGCCCCGTATAGACGAAGTGTCTAACCTGCAAAACATAATAGTACAGCTATATAGATTATAAGAGCTGAAAAGTATACTACCGAAATAAGAAAATACATCTTCCAATAGTACAAGTCTGAACCTCACTACATAAGTATCTCAAAATAAATAAAACTCTCAACAACAACTAACCACAATAACCCAGCAGATTGTACTACAAAGCTCCAAAAAGGGTGCCACTATTCTCTACGGATAGGTAGGGAACTAGCTCGCGACTCCCTCGCCTCAATCAGCAACAGAAGGATCAGCAACACCCGCAGAAGACTCTGCAAAACAAAGGAGAGGAAAGAGGAAGGGGAGGGGAAAAACCCCTAGCGGGTTGTGAGAACTACACCAACACGTAGTTCTCAGTGGGTACCGCCACCAAGCCCGACGGTCTGCCCACTAAGTCTACTAGAGGCATAAGATAACAGGAAAACTGTACTAATGTAAAGATAAGCTAGAAAGAAATCTACAGCTATCATGCCTCTATCTACAATGCTCATAGGTGATACAGATAAAAATGGTGCATCGACTCTAACCCGAAATACTCAATCAACCCAATCACAGTGACTGCCATATAGGGTCCAGTCAAACCTGCGCCCACCTACTGCCATTACATCCACGGAGGACTGGACTTACGTAGGTGCGTCCGTGACTGCCTAAAAAAAGGCCCAACCAGAGGGACTGCGTCGACAAGTCCGATAGCAAAGTAACAGGCCTAGCTCCGAAGTGGCACTCGAGGGGCGCGACCCCACCGAGGAAAGTATCTGCGCATCTCTGTCGAGCTCAATTTGGCTCATGCAGGCTATAATCCAAATCAATGATCAACAAGGATCAACAGTGCCCAAAACACATCTCTAACTCACTAACTGAAAATACTTGAACAGTCAGGACAGCTGTCAACCCAACGGCTCACCCAAATAGAACATTCAACTCAACATACAAACCCATTAGACTGGAGATGCTCCACAGCCGACAACAAGGAAGGGTCCGAAACCCCGAAAGACTAGACCTACAACCCAAATCAAACAAGAACAGGCTCTAGGCATAGCCTCTCGTTGTTCTCGACCCAAAAAAAAAAGGCAGCCGTAGAATCCAGATCACTCGAACTCTCTCGGGTGAAGAAGTTTATAGAAAAGGCGACATTTATTACCGAAAACCATTTTCACTCTAGCCCACGTGGGGTGAGGACTAAAAGTAGTTCTTTTTGTAAAACCATCTTGATTTAATAAAATCTATTTAATGAATTTTAGCTATTTTAGGAAAATCAGTTAGAAACAAGTTTTATTCCCAAACCCAGAAAGGGCTAATGCCTTCGCCCAATCAGATAAGAACAGACTCCAGCGATCCTTCGACATTTGAAAGAAAAATATTGGTTTACTGAAATCATGTGTGTCCAAAAAGATTCTGGATTCAAGGTCTTGCTATCACTGGTACACCACTGCCACGAACACAGTGGCGACAAACAAATCGAAAACTCGACAACCCGGGACCACCGTTTACCCAAACGGCACCCGCCACTGGTACAAGACTAGCTACATCTACCAGACTCCACTCAGCCCCCAAGCATGAGTGTAACATGCATCCTACACTAAGAGAAATTCGACCACTTAGCCCACTACCCGGGCGAGGAAAACACTATGTCCAGGGATAGAATGTAAAGTGTGAATGTCTAAAGCATAAATAAACCTAGCCGAAGTGAGAGTTTTCTACTAGTCTGGTTACACATGCAACATATGACAGGGTTGTTGGGTTATACTATAATAAGGATCTAAATAGGGGAAAAACCACATAGAGGGGGGGTGAATAGGTGTAAACGATAAACACTCAAAAATATTTGCGTAATAAAAACCCAATGCGGAAATAAAAATAACACGCAAGATTTTTACGTGGAAAACTCCAAAACCAGGAGTAAAAAATCACGGGATCGATAAAACGGTGAAATCAACTAAGATTATAACACGTACAAAGGTGATATAACGCACTCACAGACGACTTATCCTTTTCCATACGCTCCGAGTTGATCTTCTCCGCTCGCTCCGCAACGCGCCTCGAATCCACGATTTGCGTCCAACGCCGAATCCACGGCGTCCAACGTCGAGTCCACGACATCTGACCGAATCCACGGTCTCCACCAGGTAGTACGTCTCGATCACACGAACGTACCTCGCTCCGAATCCACGAGAGCGGTAGCACCTTGAATCCATAAGGCACGCGAATCCACCGCCGATTTTGGGGAAAATCGTTATTTTGTTGGTGGTGATGATCCGCCGAATACTTAGATCAAAGATAGATCGGAAATGCCATCTAAGTATTCATTAATTTGATTCTACTCAAAATCTGAGTATGAAAACCTAGAATCAAATTAATTAATATAGATGAAGAAACATAGAATTAAATCTAGTTATTTCCTTTCTTCTCTATATGTGGATCTTATAAGTTTTTCTCCGTTAATATTTTTTCGTCATTTCCCGGAGTAAAAAACTTATCGTGGATTACCCTAAAAGATAGAATTAGGGTTTACTTATAGGTTAGAAAACCATTGGAAGAGGATAAGAATCAAAACTGATTGTAACAGAATTTTTCCCGCACGACGGTCCGGACCGGATTAGGCTCGTTCAGGACTGTCATTTTTTTTTCAGAGAATTCCTGAAAAATCAAGGTTCGGGGTCCGGAACGAAATGCCACGGTCCGGACTGTTCATGCAGTTTCTGCAAAACTACGTTCGGGGTCCGGAACGAAATCTCACGGTCCGGACTGTTCATGCAGTTTCAGCAAAATCCACGTTCGGGGTCCGGAACGAAATAGGGATGTTCAGGACTGGATTTGTGCATGAACTACCACGTTCGGGGTCCGGACTGTAGTCCCCTGTTCCGGATCCTGAACATGTAACTTGTCCAGTTTTTAATTTTTATGCGATTAAAAACCCATCCAAGTGTTTCTACATTATAAGAAGAATTCAGATCACCAATAATGTTTAGTTAAACTTACCTGATCATTTTGAATTCATATTTCTTGAGATTGAGGTATATGATCCAAGCTTTTTTATCTTCAATCTTCAAGACTTAAACACTTTCACGAAATACGCCAAAACTAAAATCCTTAACAATCTCCCCCTTTGGCGGTTTCGTGACAAAACGTAGATCCACTTAAGAAAATTCAAAAAGATATTTTTGTTGCTATCACCATACAACAAAAATTTACATTTGAGATCCAAATAAAAATGAATACACGTAGATAAACTCCTAAAACAGACTCTAGACTTAGACATCTGTACTCTCTGCAAAAGGAAGTAATTCTTGACAAAAGAAATCGTTAGATACCTCAACAAATTTTTGCATTCAAAAACCAACCAGAGAGATAGAGTTTATACTCACCATGACATTTATGAACTCAGATATGTATAAGATATCAATCAGAGATAGAGCATTAAAATCCAAATGTCATAAATTTGTTCGTAATCAAACAACTTGTTAGTAATAATACATGCCCAAATAGTTAGTCAAATAGTTAGTCGAGACATGCATTCATTCACAATACAAAACCAAAAGTTGTTTGATACTTACCTTCCTTTGATACTTACCTTCCAGAGTTCAAAGTTCTCACAAACCATTGTCAATCATTGTTCATCATTGTTCATATCTCTTTCTTTGATACTTACTTTCCTTTGATACTTACCTTCCAGAGTTCAAGTTCTCACAAGCATTGTCAATCATTGTTCATCATTGTTCATATCTCTCTCCCCCTTTTTGTCACTAAATTAAGCCAAAATTACAAAAATTAAAAGGGAGTCAAAGGTTCAAAAAGATAGAGAAACTAAAACCTGCAAAAGAGAAAATTAGCTAGAATAACAAAGAAACCACAGATTAGATCATCAGAGCAAATGATCATTCCAGATCAGACTGGTCTGAACGCTACAGTTCAATTTGTTCAAAATTCCTTTAAGCATTCCTGATATTTTGGAACATTTTCTTTTCATCTTGTGAATGTTAGTGGACATCTTTTCTTGTTCTTCAGACATTCTCCTCTGTTCTTGTTGGATAGATAATATATCATCTTCTGTGGTGTTTCTCCTGGAGGTCGAAGGAGGTTGAATGGACGCTGACGGTGCATATGACCTTCATTCCATAGATGTTCTCTAGGCAGAGAGCGTGCTCTGGGCGAGGGGTCATTAATCTGAATTCCACTACCACTCGAATTCTTTCGCCTAGTGTACTGCTTGGTTGTTGAAGAAGACTTCATCAGCTTTTTGTTCTTTAAATAAAACCTATCTTCGTCATCAACAGCCTATTTACTTCTTTACAAAATGTGTCCCAATCCTCTTCATCTTCTGATTCTGACTCAATTTGAGGAATATTCTTCGTCTCTTCTTGATGTGTGCCATCTTGTTCCTTTTACAGATGCACGAGTTCCTACCAATGCCACAATGAGCACAATGATCCATGCAAAAGCCATCTTTGCTGCTAGTGCGTTAGTGATTAGGAAACCTGCGAGCAAGAATCAGAACACGAAAAAATTGTTTATTTTCAAAATTTGAAAAATTATACCTAAACAATCATTATCATGTAGAGAGACTAGGAATCCAATAGTTTTGCAAAAAGAATTTTAAAAATAGATCAATCCCATGATTTTCAAAAATTCCTATTATATGCCCTAAAACCGAATTTTCAAAAATCGAAGACTAAAAATCCGTTAATCAAGAGAATACCTAGATATAATCAAAACTAATCTACTCAGAGTTCTTATTTCAAAAGAAATTTGACCAAAAACCAATCTCAACGAAAAAGATACAAGATCTTCACGCACGTTTGAGAAAATAGAGGAAAACCTGTGAAAAAACCGAAGTTTTGATCATGAAAACTCACTTTGATCCGAAGAACTTGAGTTAGAAAGGCTCCAAATCAGTTGATTTCTAGAGAGAGAAGCATGGAGACTTGGAAACAAAAGATTGTTGTAAAAAGAAATCAATCCCTTTTGTTTCTTTAAAAACCCTAGCCGTGGTCCGGAACGGAGAAAGAATCCAGTCCGGATCGGCTACCAGCAGAAAATTTCCTGCGTTTCGGGATCCGGAACGAATATTCCGGTCCGGATCGGCTCCAAACTTTTTCTTCAGAAAAATTTAGGAAAAATTCTAGAAAATCCAGAAAAAAGTATGTAAGCACTTTTGCATGTCAACTTTAAACAAAAGTCATCATTTCACATCAAAAGAATAGATTATGCTAAATCTATCAATAATATCCAAGTAATGAATGAGAATTTATAAAAAATTAATCCCTTAAAGTTGCAACAAGTTCAATGGAATCTATCATGATTTATGAGGACTTGCGTTTATCAAATCATTAATCTTGCAAAGATAAATGAAGTACCAGATCAATAGATGTTTGAAATCC
>JAQNDB010003484.1:13581-29119 GCA_029204045.2 Tillandsia leiboldiana | reverse complement strand
GGATTGAGGTACGAGGAGCGTCCAATGTGTAGGATTTCTGGATCGAGGGTGAGAGAATTGCGTAGTCGGACCATTCCCCTATGTGAAGATCCTTTGGTGTGAGATCCGGAATTCTACAGGGCTGTTACAGTGTGATCGGCAGCTTCTGGAGGCCTACGGGGCATGTCGGCGGTGTCGTGCGCCAATTTGGACTTAAGTGATGAACTTCGGACTTAAAATGGATCACGTGGGTGACGGGGGACCCCGTCGGATGTTTAGAAGTGCTTTCGCGAAATCGGATATCAAATTTGGACTCGGCGCGAAAATCGGATTGAAAATACCTTTCTCCGGGAGCCTCCGGCGAATTATCGGGTTGGAATTTGGCGAAATGGACGTCGTATTTGGAATCAGCGCGCGAAAACGGTCAAAACGGACTACCCACTTGTATTTTTGGTGCTCGGGTACTGTTCCTGCCGGAACAGTAACTCCGGCGATCGCCGGCAGGCAGCGGCGGCGGCGGGGCAGCGCCGGCGGGCGCGGCGCGGCCGTCGGGCAGGCAGGGCCGGTCGCAAACCGGCCGGCGTGCACCGAGGCGGGGGACAAAACGTGGCGGCTTCCTATAGGCTGGCTCACGGCACGCGTCCTACGGAGTATTTAGATTGCTCATGGTTCATGGTGCACCGGGCATGGACACGTGGCAGGTTTCTGTTGGGTCGGTCCGCAGGATTTCGTGCACCGGGTGCACTAGGCATTAGCAGTGACACGTGGCAGATTCCTATTGGTTGGTCAACTGTGCGGGCAGGGGGCAGCTGGCGCGTCTGGGCGCCGCGGTCAGGCCGGTCGGTGCCACGTGTCGAGTCCTCATTTGCTGTTTTCTTCCTTTGTTTCCTGTTCGGCGGACACAGAGGGAATTAATGGAAAAGATTTTTCTGGTTTTTCCCTATTATCTCCTATCGAGGCTCATTCAAGGGCATTTTTCACCACCTTAGAGCTTCATCTTCTCGAGGAGTGAGAGATGAAATCTTATCTTCAGAAGAAGAGAGGAAGCATCCTGTGAAGTTTCGGATTTTTGGGCGGCACGGATTACGAGATTCCATTTCTCCGGCACGGCGCGACGTTCCTTCATCGGTGTATCCCTTTCGTCGCATTTCAATGCGAAGCTCTCCCGGCCTACCCCGATCACATTTTCCGGCGATTCTTGCGCCATTGGAACGGCGACTGACAGAGCTTTAATATTGGTATTTCCTGTTTTCCCTCGTTCTCGCTTTTTCGAGGAGTTTTTCTGAGTTTACTGTGACACCATTTGCTGTGATGGAGTTTTGGACAGCGGTTCGATCTTTCAGCGATATCTCCGCAACCGGACATCGGATTGAGGTGATTCAAAAGGCATTTTGCATCTACACATCGCAAGGAACATCCTCAAATTTTTCTGGATTTTTCTGGATTTTCCCGAAGGTGAAAAAGGCATTATTTTCAGTATTTGGTGCTGAAATTTACAGTACAGAGTTCTTTGGGATAGTCCCCTTCCGAATTATATCTCAGTGTAGGAAACTCGGATTTGAGCGTGCAGGTACTCGTTTCGACCGGCTCGTCGCGAGGATCGCGACGGTATATTTTTGGGAATTTTCTGTGCACAACTCGCAGGTGAAAAAGGCTCAACTCTGGACTGATTACTGGAATAGCATGTTTTGAGGATAATTGTATGTTTAATTGCATGTTTTGGGGTAATTGTGAACAGTGATCGCGGCGGCTTATCTGTTTGGACTTGTGGCGTGAAAAAGAGATATTGGACAGCCTTGGGTTGCGCAATTCCAGGTGGGTGGTTGCTTTACTCCTCTTTTCTGATGTACCCACTAGGAATATAGAGTGATCCCCTTTATTGAACATGTTGAATGGTCACCTAATGGACATGCATGCTTAACTGGATAATTGTGAGCCTATCATATGGAAAACATTATATTGGAAACTTGACATGTTGGAACTTATACATGCTTCATGGACATCGTTTTAGCATTTAACCTTGCATGAGGGAGGGGGATGTACTTTCATATTGTGATATTGTGAGGCGTCTTGTGGGGGGGTACACTTGAGGATTTTTGGACAGGCATAGGTGGATGATTCATGTGAGGGTGATTAGCAGGTTATGGACATGTGTGGTTGGATTATGGTTTAGCATGATGATTACACCAGGTGGAGTTATTACTTGGTACACATGGTGAACCACTATTTGTCACTCCCCTTCTTTCTTCATGAGGAGATAGGCTTGATTTCAGGGATATCTAGTTAGACCATTTCTGATCGCTACACTATATGTTGGGACTGACTTAGGAGGAACCCTATTGTCTCTTCTTCCCCTATTCCTTAGGCAGGCGGCTATTGTTGCTCGGGTTTGAGCAGGGATCGGCATAGTGTAGTCGGGGCTTGGATTTTAGCTTTTGGGGTTTTGCGGCTATTGCGGATAGTAGGCGGTTGACCGGATGTCGGATCTGGGTCAGGATTGTCATTATGGGTGTGGTTGTTAACCTTCTTCTTTTGATTACCCGCTAGGCATTTGAGTAGCTTCTTTGATTAAAAGGATAAATGCACTTTATGTGTGGCAATGGCAGGCTTATTGTGATTAAACAGATATTGTTAGAACTTGCTTGATTGGGGATTATGATTGTAGAACAGCAGCGTCATGTTAAAGGATAAGGCTAATCAATGATTTGTGGGCTTTGGGTATGTGGCATAGGCAGGCACAGGCTATCTCATATTTACTATTCTCATACTGTTCTCTACATGCTCTGACATTATGAAGGTTATCGACATCTGTTTATCTTTATATCATCTTGGGACATTTGCATGCTTGTATGGTCACCTAGATAGGCCACCTTTTCTGCTACACTATCATGCTGGAATTGACATAGGAGAAACCTTTTTATTATTCTTTCTCCTTTCATTTGAGGCTCAGGGTATTTGTAGCTCGTGCGCGAGCAGGGGGTTTGGGGATAGTGTAGTCAGGATCTTGGGTTTTGGGACAGGCAGGCTTGATGGCAGGGTATTGCGGCAACCGCGGACCTTGGGCGGTTGACCGGAGGTTGCTTATGCATCAGATTGGGTATCAGGTCTCTAGTGGATGGAGTTTCCCACTATTTGTTATATTGCATCAGGTTGAGATCGGGTCTCCCTTTAGTGGATGGGTTTTCCCACTTTGGTCATAGTCATGATCCAGTCCTGCTGACTTTGATACTTGTTACTGAGGCACTTGACTCGTGTGGGTCGCTCCCCTCGAGTGCCACTCCGGAGTGTGCGGTTTTCAGACCTCGAGTCTTCGAGACTCTCATCCCCTATCGGTGTTATGCGTAGGCTGGCATACCCGATTTGGCAGGCAGAGCAGGCAGTACCAGTGTTACTGGTGGTCAGATTGGGTTTATTCAGGCAGGCATTTGTATTCTGATGCATACATTCAGCTATTCTTTTAGCTCAGTTTTTAGAGGCATTCTAGTGGTAGCTTTTCATCAGGAGTCATACTCATTGCATACCACCTTTATTCCTTTTGCCTCTGGTAGACCTAGTGGGCGTGTCAGAGTTGAGGTTTACCCACTAGGGGAGGCTACTGGTTTACTAGTAGTCTCACCCCCATTCTTCTTTCCTCTTTTTCTTCTCCCTTGTTTTGCAGTGTCTTCTGCGGGTGCTACTGGGCTTCAGTGGCGGGTCGAGGAGAGAGGACGGCTGAGTAGATAGATCCCGAGGCAGGATGAGCGTGTTAGCTGGACTGTTGGTGTACCATGTTTCCTCAGACGGTAGTACTTTCACTTTTGGGACTGGCTTTCGCCAGCAGGTTGTATTTATTTTGTGAGCTGGGAGAGACTGCTGTATCATTTATATACAGATGTATTGTATTTTATTTCCAGCTTCAGTCTGAGATGTATTAGTTTTAGTTCAGCTCTGTTTTTATTGCTCTTTTATTATATCTCTTATATCTGAGCAGGTTACTGGCGCTTCGTGTACACGGGAAATACCGTGTGCACGGCGGATCTGTGGACGGGCCCGGGTTCTGGTTTACACCCGGGGCGTGACAGATTAAGTTGGTATCAGAGCTTAGGGATAGGTCAGTTGGGACTTAGGAAACCCTAGGCTTTTAGCAGACCCTAGGATGATAGGGCGCGAGAGACGCGACACTTTGCGAAAGTCGGCGATTTATTTGTTTGACTCTTCCAGTGAGTGAAGAGGGATCGACATATTCTATTTCTGTGGGACAGTATGTTGGCTGCAGACAACATAAGGTTACAGAAATAGAGGGATGTCTTTGACTTTCGCTAGATTGGGTCGAGTGTTTGGGGTGTGCTGATTTGCGGTTTGTCGTGGCGAGCGGTGTCTCCCCGACGTTGGGCCTTGACCCGGCGCACCTTGGTGCGGCAGTTGGGTCTGAGCTAGTTGTTTCAGGCCGGATACCGGATTGGAGTCAGAGGACTCCGGACCCAGATGACAGGATTGTCAGAGGCTTATCAGCGGCAGAGTGAGCGGGCATCTGGTTTTTAGTGACACAGTTGTCGGAGCAGCGGGCAGCTCGACAGTGCTTCTTTCTGAGACCACCCGGTTGCAGTATCCTCAGGGGCGAGGATTTCTGTAGTACTGAGGGAGTGAGTAGCCCCTCCGTGCCAATGGTTAGTGCCGAGGCGCCGAGGCAGGGTGGATTGTTGACAGCGGATGAGCTATGGGACACCATTGATCAGTTGAGCCAGTTTCGGCAGTTAAACCACCCCGATTCATAGGATTAAGTTTGGAGCCTCTTGGGGTAGAATCGTGGTTGGTGGTGATGGAAAGACTGCTTGAGAGCCTCCTGGTGTCAAAAAGGGTTTATGCAGTTATCGAACTGCGCGCTCTATGACTTGGGGGACATGGCGCATAGGATATGCTTGACTGTGAGTGGATTGCATCAGGATACCTTTCAGGTTATTTGATTCCCCGTTTGGATTTTGGATGCCTCGATGGAGTAGGCATTGTGTATGGGGCGTAGCGTTGCAGCTCCTTTGTATAGGGGTCTGCCGCCAGAGGCGAGTCTTGGATAGAGGCGCTTGGCGCTAGGTGTTGGAGGACAGATCGGCCGGTAGAGACATTTTCGTTTTCCCTTCCAGGACGGTGGATATCCTTGTGGATGGATTATGTAAAGCTTACCCAAGGGGGATGTTACCCTGGTGATTGATAACATGGCATGTTTGGGGTGCAATATATGTGATTGAGGGGTGAGCTTAGTAAGGATAATTGTATAAGGAATTACATGGATAATGTGTTTTGTCATATGATGGATGTTTCTGAGACGTCAGAGGTTGGGTGGACCCCGATGGCAGCATCAGCCTTTTATCAGAGTGGCGCAGCGGTAGCTGGGTTGGCTGCTGCGGAGGACACATTCGTCGCCTCAGTGTGAGCATGGCAGAGATCGTGCTCTTTTGTGGATGGTCTTGATTTTTGGCAGCTGAGCGACGACCACTTGCATCTTGCGGATGAGTCTGTGCCGCCCGGTTGGAGGGCGTCATGGTAGTGGATTGAGTGTCGCCGGTGTGATTTCATCACAGCAGTCGGAGTTAGTGCACTTTGCATTCCTGCATGGACTAGAGGCAGAGTTGTTGCCCCGCGCACTAGAGGTACAGGTTACTGTTGGTATTGTGCAGGTGGGGAAGGCTTGTGGATCATATCCAGCGCAGTAGAGGCCGTAAGTTATGCCGGCAGACTTATTGGTATTTGTGGCCGTTCGGTGTTTAGACCCAGTGCTTGGGACTGGTTGGCATAGTGCCACAGGATGTTTGACTGCTGAGAGAAAGGACCTTGTTTTCTGCGAGGCAGACAATAGAAGGCTTGTTTGTTGCGACTGTTTGGGTACTCAGGTTACAGCGATAGTGTGAGAGGTGCCTACGGCGGCACCGGGACGTAAGGATATTCTTGTTGCCGTGAGATCCCGGGTGTGATTCCACCTGAGCTGATGATGATGCCGCCGGTTAGGGAAATTGTGATTTCGATTGACGTGGTTCTGGGAACCACGCCTACCTCGATAGCACCTCGTTATATATCATTTGTAGTGCTGTGAGAGTTGTGGGCATAGGTGCGTGGACCTGATGGATAGAGGGTTTGTTTGACCTAGTGCCGCGTCGTTGATACACGACTGTGAGAGTTCTTTGTGATTGGAGCCCTGGCAGGTCCAGGTATTATTTAGGACCTTTTGGATGGAGTTATACTCCGGCAGATGTTCGATTATGATGCCTGCACCAATTTGGAATTACAGCTGAGTATTCGCCAAGATGGCGTTCAGGACACGCTAGGGGCATTATGAGTACAGTGAGGCCAATGGAATGACTAATGCCTTGTTGCCTTTAAGATTGAGGAATTTTGTGTTCCAGTTGGGCTTGAACGGATTGATAGTGGCATTTTTCAGGGATATCTTGGCTTTTACCCCCTCCCTGAGTGATCTAGAGTTTGAGGAGCAATTGTAGATGCTGTGGCAAGGTCTGTGAGGATAAAGTTTTATGCCAAATGGTTTTGGTACAAGTTTTAGCTTTGAGAGCACATCTTCCTGGATTACGTATTTAGCCGCAGGGGCGGCGGTGGAAGTCCGGTCAAATTAAATGCTATTTGAGATGGGCCGAGATCGACAGTTACTTTTGAGGTGAGGAGCTTTTGGACCGGATGGTGCCAGCAGAGTTTGACGAGCGGATGGTAAGATGGGTACCAGCGCCGATTTTAGTATGGTCAGCGGAGGAAGATGGACTTGCGAGTGATAGTGATACCTCCCATAGTGGCTATGGAGCTACCATTGGATTTTGATGAGCATCCAGGATCACCCCGACCGGGCCACTGTGGTGGCGGATACCTAAAGCAGAAGAGCTAAATTGGGAGTTGAGTTTGACGGTTCCATAGCTGGCGCTGTGTGGGACCATGGTGGTGTACAGGGCTTGAGATTGTGTCCCAGGGGATCCCTTTTGAGGATAGGCTGCGGCTGAGCAATCTACTCGTGTGGTCTGGTTTTGACAGATTAAGTTGGTATCAGACAGTGACCGAGTGAGAACCCCTGCTTGTTAGGGCCCCTTTCCTGTGCGGGTGCTTGTGTAGAGGTGTTTCGGGTCGCCCTGGTCGAGTTGGCTCTAGAGGGTGATTTTAGTGCGTGTTGCACTGGCTGTTCGTTCTTTTCCCCCAGGCTTTTGATGGAGTCCCTGAGGTTTTCCTGCGTCTCAGCTCAGGAGTGTTATGTTTTGGACTCCTCGCCCGTGATTGACTCACTTCTTTGGAGCCCTGCGAGAGTTTGGAGTACGAGGGACGCTCGTTGCGAATTCCGGCTCGTGAGATGAGGGAATTGCGCAATCGGGCTATGCCGTACTGGTTGTTGCTGTTGTTGTTGCTGAGGAGTAATCACGGGGAGTGATAGGCGACTGGAGAGCGGGAGACGGCGGTGTTGAGTACTTACCCCTGGTTTCTGAGACTCCTTGAGAGTTGCTTTAGTTTCGAGGACGAAACTTTCTTTTAGTGGGGGAGGATGTGATGATCCGGAATTCTACAGGGCTGTTACAGTGTGATCGGCAGCTTCTGGAGGCCTACGGGGCATGTCGGCGGTGTTCGTGCGCCAATTTGGACTCAAGTGATGAACTTCGGGCTTAAAATGGATCACGTGGGTGATCGGGGGACCCCGTCGGATGTTTAGAAGTGCTTTCGCGCAAATCGGATATCAAATTTGGACTCGGCGCGAAATTCGGATTGAAAATACCTTTCCGGGAGCCTCCGGCGAATTATCGGGTTGGAATTTGGCGAAATGGACGTCGTATTTGGAATCAGCGCGCGAAAACGGTCAAAACGGACTACCCACTTGTATTTTGGTGCTCGGGTACTGTTCACTGCCGGAACAGTAACTCCGGCGATCGCCGGCGGCAGGCGGCGGCGGCGGGCAGCGCCGGCGGGCGGCGGCGCGGCTCGGGCAGGCGGCAAGCGGCGGCGTGCGGCGCGGGCAGGGCACGGGCGCGCGGGCAGGCGGGCGGTCCACGCGGCCGGCGTGCACCGAGGCGGGGGACACGTGGCGGCTTCCTACAGGCTGGCTCACGGCACGCGGTCTACAGAGTATTTAGATTGCTCATGGTTCATGGTGCACCGGGCATGGACACGTGGCAGGTTTCTGTTGGGTCGGTCCGCAGGATTTCTTGCACCGGGTGCACTAGCATTAGCAGTGACACGTGGCGGATTCCTATTGGTTGGTCAACTGTGCGGGCAGGGGGCAGCTGGCGCGTCTGGGCGCGCGGTCAGGCCGGTCGGTGCCACGTGTCGAGTCCTCATTTGTTGTTTTCCTGTGTTTCCTGTTCGGCGGGACACAGAGGGAATTAATGGAAAAGATTTTTCTGGTTTTTCCTATTATCTCCATCCGAGGCTCATTCAAGGGCATTTTTCACCACCTTAGAGGCTTCATCTTCTCGAGGAGTGAGAAGATGAAATCTTCATAGAAGAGAGGAAGCATCCTGTGAAGTTTCGAGTTTTGGGGCGGCACGCATTAACGAGATTTCCATTTCTCTGGCACGGCGCGACTTTCCTTCATCGGTGTATCCCTTTCGTCGTATTTCAATGCGAGAGCTCTCCCGGCCTACCCCGATCAAATTTTTCCGACGATTCTTGCCGCCACTGGAGACGGCGACTGACAGAGCCTTAATGTTGGTATGTTCTTGTTTTCCCTCATTTCGCGCTTTTGCGAGAGTTTTTCTGAGTTTACCTGCGCACACCCTTTGCTGGCGATTGAGTTTTGGACAGCGGTTCGATCTTTCAGCGATATCTCCGCAACCGGACATCGATTGAGGTGATTCAGAAGGCATTTTGCATCTAAACATCGCAAGGAACAGCCGTCAAATTTTCTGGATTTTCTGGATTTTCCCCGAGAGGTGAAAAAGGCATTATTTTCAGTATTTGGTGCTGAAATTTACAGTACAGAGTTCTTTGGGATAGTCCCCTTGCCGAATTTATATCTCAGTGTAGAAAACTCAGATTTGAGCGTGCAGGTACTCGTTGCGACCGGCTCGTCGCGAGGATCGCGACGGTATATTTTTGGGAATTTTCTGTGCACAACTCATAGGTGAAAAAGGCTCAACTCTGGACTGATTACTGGAATAGCATGTTTTGAGGATAATTGTATGTTTAATTGCATGTTTTGGGGTAATTGTGAACAGTGATCGCGGCGGCTTATCTGTTTGGACTTGTGGCATGAAAAAGAGATATTGGACAGCCTTGGGTTGCGCAATTCCAGGTGGGTGGTTGCTTTACTCCTCTTTTCTGATGTACCCACTAGGAATATTAGAGTGATCCCCTTTATTGAACATGTTGAATGGTCACCTAATGGACATGCATGCTTAACTGGATAATTGTGAGCCTATTATATGGAAAACATTATATTGGGAACTTGACATGTTGGAACTTATACATGCTTCATGGACATCGTTTTAGCATTTAACCTTGCATGAGGGAGGGGGATGTACTTTCATATTGTGATATTGTGAGGCGTCTTGTGGGAGGGTACCACTTGAGGATTTTTTGGACAGGCATAGGTGGATGATTCATGTGAGGGTGATTAGCAGGTTATGGACATGTGTGGTTGGATTATGGTTTAGCATGATGATTACACCCAGGTGGAGTTATTACTTGGTACACATGGTGAACCACTATTTGTCACTCCCCTTCTTTCTTCCATGAGGAGATAGGCTTGATTTTAGGGATATCTAGTTAGACCATTTCTGATCGCTACACTATATGTTGGGACTGACTTAGGAGGAACCCTATTGTCTCTTCTTCCCCTATTCCTTAGGCAGGCGGCTATTTGTTGCTCGGGTTTGAGCAGGGATCGGCATAGTGTAGTCGGGGCTTGGATTTTAGCTTTTGGGGTATTGCGGCTATTGCGGATAGTAGGCGGTTGACCGGATGTCGGATCTGGGTCAGGATTGTCATTATGGGTGTGGTTGTTAACCCTTCTTCTTTTGATTACCCGCTAGGCATTTGAGTAGCTTCTTTGATTAAAAGGATAAATGCACTTTATGTGTGGCAATGGCAGGCTTATTGTGATTAAACAGATATTGTTAGAACTTGCTTGATTGGGGATTATGATTGTAGAACAGCAGCGTCATGTTAAAGGATAAGGCTAATCAATGATTTGTGGGCTTTGGGTATGTGGCATAGGCAGGCACAGGCTATCTCATATTTACTATTCTCATACTGTTCTCTACATGCTCTGACATTATGAAGGTTATCGACATCTGTTTATCTTTATATCATCTTGGGACATTTGCATGCTTGTATGGTCACCTAGATAGGCCACCTTTTTCTGCTACACTATCATGCTGGAATTGACATAGGAGAAACCTTTTTATTATTCTTTTCTCCTTTCATTTGAGGCTCAGGGTGTTTGTAGCTCGTGCGCGAGCAGGGGGTTTGGGGATAGTGTAGTCAGGATCTTGGGTTTTGGGACAGGCAGGCTTGATGGCAGGGTTTTGCGGCAACCGCGGACCTTGGGCGGTTGACCGGAGGTTGCTTATGCATCAGATTGGGTATCAGGTCTCTAGTGGATGGAGTTTCCCACTATTTGTTATATTGCATCAGGTTGAGATCGGGTCTCCCTTTAGTGGATGGGTTTTCCCACTTTGGTCATAGTCATGATCCAGTCCTGCTGACTTTGATACTTGTTACTGAGGCACTTGACTCGTGTGGGTCGCTCCCCTCGAGTGCCACTCCGGAGTGTGCGGTTTTCAGACCTCGAGTCTTCGAGACTCTCATCCCCTATCGGTGTTATGCGTAGGCTGGCATACCCGATTTGGCAGGTAGAGCAGGCAGTACCAGTGTTGACTGGTGGTCAGATTGGGTTTATTCAGGCAGGCATTTGTATTCTGATGCATACTACATTCAGCTATTCTTTTAGCTCAGTTTTTAGAGGCATTCTAGTGGTAGCTTTTCATCAGGAGTCATACTCATTGCATACCACCTTTATTCCTTTTGCCTCTGGTAGACCTAGTGGGCGTGTCAGAGTTGAGGTTTTACCCACTAGGGGAGGCTACTGGTTTACTAGTAGTTCTCACCCCCATTCTTCTTTCCTCTTTTTCTTCTCCCTTGTTTTGCAGTGTCTTCTGCGGGTGCTACTGGGCTTTCAGTGGCGGGTCGAGGAGAGAGGACGGCTGAGTAGGTAGATCTCGAGGCAGGTGAGCGTGTTAGCTGGACTATTGGTGTACCCATGTTTCCTCAGACGGTAGTACTTTCACTTTTGGACTGGCTTTCGCCAGCAGGTTGTATTTATTTTGTGAGCTGGGAGAGACTGCTGTATCATTTATATACAGATGTATTGTATTTTATTTCCAGCTTCAGTCTAAGATGTATTAGTTTTAGTTCAGCTCTGTTTTTATTGCTCTTTTATTATATCTCTTATATCTGAGCAGGTTACTGGCGCTTCGTGTACACGGGAAATACCGTGTGCACGGCGGATCTGTGGACGAGCCCGGGTTCTGGTTTACACCCGGGGCGTGACATTTGGAGCAATCATGACGAGCGCGAGGCTACGTGGGAGCTCGAGTCAGAGATGAGGGATACCCCCCTACTTATTTGAGACATCGGACTGAGGGATATTGTTTAGTTTTGTTTCGAGGATGAAACTCTTTTTAGTGGGGGAGGATGTGATGATTCGGACTTTTGTAGAAGCTTTTGCAGCTTTAATAGTGATTACAGGAAGCTTACACAGTGTATCGGAGCTTGTAGTGTCGAAAACGGATTTTTTAAATGGATCCGACGCGAAAAACGGAGCAAGTGGGCTTTTTCGGGGACTTTCGGCAAAATTTCGGATGAGAATTATGCAAAATGGGCAGCGGATTTGGACTCAGCGCGCGAAAACGATCAAAATGGTGTATTCACTTAATTTTCGGCGCCAAAAACACTGTTCACCGGAACAGTAACTCCGGCCGCCGGAATTACTGTTCCGGCAACTGGCGGCAGGCGGCAGGCGGCGGCGCACGGCGGAGCAAGGCGGCGCAGGGGGCGGAGCAGGGCCGCGGGCAGCGCGGGCAGGCGCGAGCAAGCGCGGGCAGGCGCGCAGGCGGCGGGGTCCACGGGCAAGGCGTGCACCGGGTGCACGGAAGGTGGGCAAGGCCACGTGGCAGTCCCTGATTGGCCAGACGGAGTAAAGAATGGCAGCTTGTCTGTGACACGTGGCACGCTGTGATTGGCCGACACATTCCGGAAGACCCGGCGCGTAGACCGGGCGCGTGCGCCACGTGGACACGTGGCCACTGTTCATTGGCGGGCGCAGAGCCGCCCACGTGCGCCGGCGCGTGTGAAAACATGGGCGGCGGCTGACACGTGGCACATTTCTATTGGCCCGTACGGCTGTTTCGTGTTCTGGGAGAGTGGCGCAGTCTGATTGGCCGAATTTGGTGTTTCCTGTTCTGTCCTGGGATTCGGTGTGGATCCCGAATAGGATTTTGGCCCATTATAAATACCCCTCCCTCTCTCTTTGGAAATTCCGAATTTTAGAGAGAAAGTGAGGTTAAGGCCTTAAGGAAAGTTGTTCCTCTCTCTGTCCTCCATCTCCCCTAGAAGTTTCAGAATTTTTGGAGTTGCCGACAGTGAGTTATCTGCGACGCGGCGCGCTTCGACGTTTCCCTTTTTTGGCCCTTTTCCGTCGCAGTTCAGTCAGAAAATTGCTGTGAGCAAACCAGGAGGAATTTTTGGACGATTTTTGTGACAGCATGTTCCTAAGAGGTAAGGCTTCGTTTTTCATGTTGATCACTTCACTCTTTTCGCACTTTTGGCACGGTTCCCGAGGCACCTCTGACCTCCCTTTTTGCTGTGGTACTTTCTGGACAGCATCGACTTCTCCGATTTATATCTTGAGCTAGGAGCATCGGATCGAGGCGTTTAAGAAGTTGATTTTGATCTACTCGTCGCGAGGACACAACTGTGATTTCTGGATTTTTCAGAGCACTGTACAGAGAGGTGAAAATCCCTCTTTTTTGTGCTGTTTGAAAAAACAGCAAAGGCTGTATTTTTGGGATTTGTATTACACCGGGTGTGTTGTTCTGTACAGTTGTGCACTGTTCTCGACGAATTGCAGGAATAGAGAACTGTGGACAGCAGGAGGCTTCCTGGGTGTGGATTTTGCTTTTCGAGGTGGGTGGTTGTTGCTTACCTCATTTTGACTAACTCACTAGGATATTAGAGATCCCCTATTTTAAACTGATAAAAGGTATTCTAATTATGAATGCATGAGTAGACCCCACAGATTATATGACGGCTTATTATATTAAATTGGGACACTATTGTTGGGACAAAGGCTATATCATAATCTCGCATGCAAAATGACTTATTATGTTGGGACATTTAAACCATCCTTTTCTAAATAAATATCAAACACTTTTCTTCAGTTTTAACAGAGGACAATTGCATGCTTGTATGGACATCTAGATACGGCCACTATTTATTGCTACACTATTATTGGGACTTGACTTAGGAGAACCATGTTTTATTATTCTCCTTTGCATTCAGATGCATGTTGCTCAAGTTTGAGCAGGGTTTTGGGGTAGTGTAGTTGAGGCCATTGAGTCTGGACAGGTTAGACCTCGATTATGGGTTTGGGGGCATTGTGGTAACCGCGGACATCAGGCGGTTGGCCAGATATTGGTTACTTTCAGGCTTTGGACTTATGGGGTATTGCGGCGACACGGACATTAGGGCGGTTGACCGGATGTTTGATCTTTGCATCAGATATGGGATCGGGCTTTTGGCTAGTGGGATGGAGTTTCCCACTTTATTGAGTACTATTGCATCAGATTGGGTATCAGCTTTTCTTTAGTGGATGGGTTTTTTCCACTTTGATCAGAGTCATGATCCAGTCTGCTGTTTTATATACTTATTACTGGTTACTGAGATACTTTCTCGTGTGGGTCCTCCCCCTCGAGTGCCACCCGGAGTGTGCGACAGGCAGGCTTTGAGTCCTTGAGACTCCTTTTTTACATCGGTGTGCTGCGTGGGCTGGCATACCCAATACGGCAGGCCAGCACAGTATCCAGTTTTACTGGTGGCTAGATTGGTTATCCAGGCAGGGGGTAGATACTGTGCATACTTACAGTCATTTCCTTCGGCATGGCATTTAGAGGCATGCCCTAGTGGTAGTTTCCTCTTTATCTGCAGCCTTTATAGCCTACCACTGTCCTTTTCTTTTGCCTTAGTAGTCCTAGTGTGTGCGTCAGCATTTGAGGTTTTACCCACAGGGGAGGCTACTGGTGTTATCTAGTAGTTCTCACCCCCATTGTTGTTTCCTGTTCTCTTCTCCTTTGTGTTGCGAGTCGTCTTCGGGAGCTGCTAGGCCATCGGCAGCTGATCGAGGTAAGGGGATCGCTGAGTAGATAGATCTCCTGTGAGACTGAGTTGTTGTTAGACAGATGTTGTACCCCTTTACTCAGACTGATGTATTTTTCTTATTTTGGGTCTGGTTGGGCAGCAGGTTGTACTATTTTGGGAGAGTGAGAGATTTATTGTATTATTACAGCTTTATTTTATTTCAGTCTGAGTTACATGTGGTTCTTCATTTCAGCTCTGTATTATGCTCTTTATTTGTACATTTCTTATATCTGAGCAGAGTAACCAGCGCTTCGTGTACATAGACATTCTGTGTGCACGGCGGATCTGTTGGCGAGCCCGGGTTCTGGTTTACACCCGGGGCGTGACTTTGGTCTCCATCTCGCAGGTAAAAAATAGGGCATCTTGGGACTAAAATTCTGGGACACAGCATGTGTGTGGCTACTTGTGTGTTTATCTGTGTGTTTGTTGGGGTATAGTTTGTATCATGATGTTGTTTGTTGTGGTGTTGCATGGTTGGCGTGATGTTATTTGGAGCCGAGCTTGCGCGACATGTATCGAGGATGCGGGTTCAGTGATTTGGTTTAGCAGGTGGCCACATCTTCACCGACTTCGGCTTAGCCTGCGGAAGCCTTCAGGTGGGTGCTTGTTTCCAGAACCGTGGACGGTTCTCTAATTCTGTCTGTTAGGATGCAGCATGTCAAATAGGTACAAGGCATAATAATTGAGGGTAGGTAAGCTCTTGATAATGATAATTGTATGATTAATTGCAAGAATAAATATCTATGTTGATGGTTAGTGTGAAAGCTTACCTAGATTGTTACCCTATGTGATTATGTAGCATCCATGGTTATCACATAGCCGTTTATGCGATTGGTTCATAATGGGGCAGGATTAATAGCTATGTGCGGATTTTACTCTGAGGAGTTGTTATGGATTGAGGATTATGGACAGGTGTAGGCATTGATGATTTTGGCATGTGGTTTACTTTCTCTTATACTTTTCTTGAGGACAATGCATGCTTGTATGGCCATATAGATAGGCCACTTTTTACTGCTACACTACTTTTTGGAACCTTGACTTAGGAGAAACCATGTTCCTTTTTTCTCCTTCGCTGTTAGTCAGCGGTCTGTGTGCAGGGTCTGGGGTAGTGTAGCGGGGACATTGGTGTCAGTGATGGGTTGTGCTGGATTGAGGCTGGCAGGGTTTTGCGGTGACCGCGGACTTTGGG
>JAQNDB010003484.1:0-13481 GCA_029204045.2 Tillandsia leiboldiana | reverse complement strand
TTGAAGCATTGTATGGACGCAAGTGTCGTCACCGCTTTATTGGAGTGACGTGGGCGAGAGGTGGACCTTGGACCAATGTATTATTAGAGGCAGAGGAGAAGGTCCGAGTGATTCGAAAGCCTCTTCAGACCGCCCAAAGCGACAACGGAGTTATGCCAATGTTTCGGCGACGAGACTTAGAGTTTCAGGTTGTGAGATCATGTATTTTCTGAAAGTCTCGCCATCCAAAGGATCAGGAGGTTCGGCATTCGTGGGAAACTTAGCCCCCGATATATTGGACCCTTTGAGGTATTGGAACGTATCGGGCCAGTCGCCTACCGACTTGCACTTCCTCCGAGACTTGCCGGTGTCCACGATGTATTCCATGTTTCTACTCTGAGGAGATATGTCTTCGACCCGTCGCAGTCATCGACTCACCCGCTAGATCAGCGAGGATTTGAGGTACGAGGAGCGTCCAATGGGAGTCTGGATCGAGAGTGAGAGAATTGCGTAGTCGGACCATTCCCTATGTGAAGATCCTTTGGTGTGATGATCCGGAATTCTACAGGGCTGTTACAGTGTGATCGGCAGCTTCTGGAGGCCTACGGGGCATGTCGGCGGTGTTCGTGCGCCAATTTGGACTAAGTGATGAACTTCGGCTTAAAAGGATCACGTGGGTGATCGGGGGACCCCGTCGATGTTTAGAAGTGCTTTCGCGCAAATCGGATATCAAATTTGGACTCGGCGCGAAATTCGGATTGAAAATACCTTTCCGGGAGCCTCCGGCGAATTATCGGGTTGGAATTTGGCGAAATGGACGTCGTATTTGGAATCAGCGCGCGAAAACGGTCAAAACGGACTACCCACTTGTATTTTTGGTGCTCGGGTACTGTTCACTGCCGGAACAGTAACTCCGGCGATCGCCGGCGGCAGGCGGCGGCGGCGGGCAGCGCCGGCGGGCGGCGGCGCGGCGCGCGGCAGGGCGGGCGGTCCACGCGGCCGCGTGCACCGAGGCGGGGGACACGTGGCGGCTCCTATAGGCTGGCTCACGGCACGCGGTCTACGGAGTATTTAGGATTGCTCATGGTTCATGGTGCACCGGGCTTGGACACGTGGCAGGTTCTATGGGTCGGTCGCAGGATTTCGTGCACCGGGTGCACTAGGCATTAGCATGACACGTGGCGATTCCTATTGGTTGGTCAACTGTGCGGGCAGGGGCAGCTGGCGCGTCTGGGCGCGCGGTCAGGCCGGTCGGTGCCACGTGTCGAGTCCTCATTTGCTATTTTCTGTGTGTTCCTGTTCGGCGGACACAGAGGGAATTAATGGAAAAGATTTTTCTGGTTTTTCCTATTATCTCCATCCGAGGCTCATTCAAGGCATTTTTCACCACCTTAGAGGCTTCATCTTCTCGAGGAGTGAGAAGATGAAATCTTCATCAAGAAGAGAGGAAGCATCCTGTGAAGTTTCGGATTTTTGGGCGGCACGGATTACGAGATTTCCATTTCTCCGGCACGGCGCGACGTTCCTTCATCGGTGTGTCCCTTTCGTCGCATTTCAATGCGAGAGCTCTCCCGGCCTACCCCGATCACATTTTCTGGCGATTCTTGCGCCATTGGAACGGCGACTGACAGAGCTTTAATGTTGGTATTTCCTGTTTTCCCTCATTTCACGCTTTTCGAGGAGTTTTCTGAGTTTACTGTGACACCATTTGCTGTGATGGAGTTTTGGACAGCGGTTCGATCTTTCAGCGATATCTCCGCAACCGGACATCGGATTGAGGTGATTCAAAAGGCATTTTGCATCTACACATCGCAAGGAACATCCTCAAATTTTCCTGGATTTTTCTGGATTTTCGCCGAAGGTGAAAAAGGCATTATTTTCAGTATTTGGTGCTGAAATTTACAGTACAGAGTTCTTTGGGATAGTCCCCTTGCCGAATTTATATCTCAGTGTAGAAAACTCGGATTTGAGCGTGCAGGTACTCGTTTCGACCGGCTCGTCGCGAGGATCGCGACGGTATATTTTTGGGAATTTTCTGTGCACAACTCGCAGGTGAGAAAGGCTCAACTCTGGACTGATTACTGGAATAGCATGTTTTGAGGATAATTGTATGTTTAATTGCATGTTTTTGGGTAATTGTGAACAGTGATCGCGGCGGCTTATCTGTTTGGACTTGTGGGCGTGAAAAGAGATATTGGACAGCCTTGGGTTGCGCAATTCCAGGTGGGTGGTTGCTTTAACTCCTCTTTTCTGATGTACCCACTAGGAATATTAGAGTGATCCCCTTTATTGAACATGTTGAATGTCACCTAATGGACATGCATGCTTAACTGGATAATTGTGAGCCTATCATATGGGAAAACATTATATTGGAAACGTGACATGTTGGAACTTATACATGCTTCACGGACATCGTTTTATGCATTTAACCTGTGCATGAGGGAGGGGGATGTACTTTCATATTGTGATATTGTGAGGCGTCTTGTGGGAGGGTACCACTTGAGGATTTTTGGACAGGCATAGGTGGATGATTCATGTGAGGGTGATTAGCAGGTTATGGACATGTGTGGTTGGATTATGGTTTAGCATGATGATTACACCCAGGTGGAGTTATTACTTGGTACACATGGTGAACCACTATTTGTCACTCCCCTTCTTTCTTCCATGAGGAGATAGGCTTGATTTCAGGGATATCTAGTTAGACCATTTCTGATCGCTACACTATATGTTGGGACTGACTTAGGAGGAACCCTATTGTCTCTTCTTCCCCTATTCCTTAGGCAGGCGGCTATTTGTTGCTCGGGTTTGAGCAGGGATCGGCATAGTGTAGCCGGGGCTTGGATTTTAGCTTTGGGGTATTGCGGCTATTGCGGATAGTAGGCGGTTGACCGGATGTCGGATCTGGGTCAGGATTGTCATTATGGGTGTGGTTGTTAACCCTTCTTCTTTTGATTACCCGCTAGGCATTTGAGTAGCTTCTTTGATTAAAAGGATAAATGCACTTTATGTGTGGCAATGGCAGGCTTATTGTGATTAAACAGATATTGTTAGAACTTGCTTGATTGGGGATTATGATTGTAGAACAGCAGCGTCATGTTAAAGGATAAGGCTAATCAATGATTTGTGGGCTTTGGGTATGTGGCATAGGCAGGCACAGGCTATCTCATATTTACTATTCTCATACTGTTCTCTACATGCTCTGACATTATGAAGGTTATCGACATCTGTTTATCTTTATATCTCTTGGGACATTTGCATGCTTGTATGGTCACCTAGATAGGCCACCTTTTTCTGCTACACTATCATGCTGGAATTGACATAGGAGAAACCTTTTTATTATTCTTTTCTCCTTTCATTTGAGGCTCAGGGTTTTGTAGCTCGTGCGCGAGCAGGGGTTTGGGGATAGTGTAGTCAGGATCTTGGGTTTTGGGACAGGCAGGCTTGATGGCAGGGTATTGCGGCAACCGCGGACCTTGGGCGGTTGACCGGAGGTTGCTTATGCATCAGATTGGGTATCAGGTCTCTAGTGGATGGAGTTTCCCACTATTTGTTATATTGCATCAGGTTGAGATCGGGTCTCCCTTTAGTGGATGGGTTTTTCCCACTTTGGTCATAGTCATGATCCAGTCCTGCTGACTTTGATACTTGTTACTGAGGCACTTGACTCGTGTGGGTCGCTCCCCTCGAGTGCCACTCCGGAGTGTGCGGTTTTCAGACCTCGAGTCTTCGAGACTCTCATCCCCTATCGGTGTTATGCGTAGGCTGGCATACCCGATTTGGCAGGCAGAGCAGGCAGTACCAGTGTTTACTGGTGGTCAGATTGGGTTTATTCAGGCAGGCATTTGTATTCTGATGCACTACATTCAGCTATTCTTTTAGCTCAGTTTTTAGAGGCATTCTAGTGGTAGCTTTTCATCAGGAGTCATACTCATTGCATACCACCTTTATTCCTTTTGCCTCTGGTAGACCTAGTGGGCGTGTCAGAGTTGAGGTTTTACCCACTAGGGGAGGCTACTGGTTTACTAGTAGTCTCACCCCCATTCTTCTTTCCTCTTTTTCTTCTCCCTTGTTTTGCAGTGTCTTCTGCGGGTGCTACTGGGCTTACAGTGGCGGGTCGAGGAGAGAGGACGGCTGAGTAGATAGATCTCGAGGCAGGTGAGCGTGTTAGCTCGTGGTGTTGGTGTACCCATGTTTCCTCAGACGGTAGTACTTTCACTTTTGGGACTGGCTTTCGCCAGCAGGTTGTATTTATTTTGTGAGCTGGGAGAGACTGCTGTATCATTTATATACAGATGTATTGTATTTTATTTCCAGCTTCAGTCTGAGATGCATTAGTTTTAGTTCAGCTCTGTTTTATTGCTCTTTTATTATATCTCTTATATCTGAGCAGGTTACTGGCGCTTCGTGTACACGGAAATACCGTGTGCACGGCGGATCTGTGGACGGGCCCGGGTTCTGGTTTACACCCGGGGCGTGACAGATTAAGTTGGTATCAGAGCTTAGGGATAGGTCAGTTGGGACTTAGGAAACCCTAGGCTTTTAGCAGACCCTAGGATGATAGGGCGCGAGAGACGCGACACTTTGCGAAAGTCGGCGATTTATTTGTTTGACTCTTCCAGTGTGTGAAGAGGGATCGACATATTCTATTTCTGTGGGACAGTATGTTGGCTGCAGACAACATAAGGTTACAGAAATAGAAGGATGTCTTTGACTTTCGCTAGATTGGGTCGAGTGTTTGGGGTGTGCTGACTATTTGCGGTTTTGTCGTGGCGAGCGGTGTCTCCCCGCGTTGGGCCCTTGACCCGGCGCACCTTGGTGCAGCAGTTGGGTCTGAGCTAGTTGTTTCAGGCCGGATACCGGGATTGGAGTCAGAGGACTCCGGACCCAGATGACAGGATTGTCAGAGGCTTATAAGCGGCAGAGTGAGCGGGCATCTGGTTGTTTTTTTTTTGTGTCACAGTTGTCGAAGCAGCGGGCAGCTCGACCAGTGCTTCTTTCTGAGACCACCCGGTTGCCGTATCCTCAGGGGCGAGGATTTCTGTAGTACTGAGGGAGTGAGTAGCCCCTCCGTGCTAATGGTTTAGTGCCGAGGCGCCGAGGCAGGGTGGATTTGTTGACAGCGGATGAGCTATGGGACACCATTGATCAGTTAAGCCAGTTTCGGCAGTTAAACCACCCCGATTCATAGGATTAAGTTTGGAGCCTCTTGGGGTAGAATCGTGGTTGGTGGTGATGGAAAGACTGCTTGAGAGCCTCCTGGTGTCAAAAGGGTTTATGCAGTTATCGAACTGTGCGCTCTATGACTTGGGGGACATGGCGCATAGGATATGCTTGACTGTGAGTGGATTGCATCAGGATACCTTTCAGGTTATTTGATTCCCCGTTTGGATTTTGGATGCCTCGATGGAGTAGGCATTGTGTATGGGGCGTAGCGTTGCAGCTCCTTTGTATAGGGGTCTGCCGCCAGAGGCGAGTCTTGGATAGAGGCGCTTGGCGCTAGGTGTTGGAGGACAGATCGGCCGGTAGAGACATTTTCGTTTTCCCTTCCAGGACGGTGGATATCCTTGTGGATGGATTATGTAAGCTTACCCAAGGGGGATGTTACCCTTGGTGATTGATAACATGCATGGTTTGGGTACAACATATGTGATTGAGGGGTGAGCTTAGTAAGGATAATTGTATAAGGAATTACATGGATTAATTGTGTTTTGTCATATGATGGATGTTTCTGAGATGTCAATGATCGGGTGGACCCCGATGGCAGCATCGGCATCTTTATCAGAGTAGCGCAGCGGTAGCATGGGTTCGTTGCTGGCGGAGGACCTTTCGTCGCTTCAGTGTGAGCAAAGGCAGAGATCGTGCTCTTTATGTGGATAGTCTTGATTTGCAGGCAGACTGAGCGACGACCACTTGCGTCTTGCGGATTAGTCTGTGCCGCCCGGTTGGAGGGCGTCATGATAGTGGATCGAGTGTCGCCGGTGTGATTTCATCACAGCAGTCGGAGTTAGTGCACTTTGCATTCCTGCATGGACTAGAGGCAGAGTTGTTGCCCCGCGCACTAGAGGTACAGGTTACTATTGGTATTGTGCAGGTGGGGAAGGCTTGTGGATCATATCCAGCGCAGTAGAGGCCGTAAGTTATGCCGGCAGACTTATTGGTATTTGTGGCCGTTCGGTGTTTAGACCAGTGCTTGGGACTGGTTGGCATAGTGCCACAGGATGTTTGACTGCTGAGAGAAAGGACCTTGTTTTCTGCGAGGCAGACAATAGAAGGCTTGTTTGTTGCGACTGTTTGGGTACTCAGGTTACAGCGATAGTGTGAGAGGTGCCTACGGCGGCACTGGGACGTAAGGATATTCTTGTTGCCGTGAGATCCCGGGTGTGATTCCACCTGAGCTGATGAGATGCCGCCGGTTAGGGAAATTGTGATTTCGATTGACGTGGTTCTGGGAACCACGCCTACCTCGATAGCACCTCGTTATATATCATTTGTAGTGCTGTGAGAGTTGTGGGCATAGGTGCGTGGACCTGATGGATAGAGGGTTTGTTTGACCTAGTGCCGCGTCGTTGATACACGACTGTGAGAGTTCTTTGTGATTGGAGCCCTGGCAGGTCCGGGTATTATTTAGGACCTTTTTGGATGGAGTTATACTCCGGCAGATGTTCGATTATGATGCCTGCACCAATTTGGAATTACAGCTGAGTATCTCGCCAAGATGGCGTTCAGGGCACGCTAGGGGCATTATGAGTACAGTGAGGCCAATGGAATGACTAATGCCTTGTTGCCTTTAAGATTGAGGAATTTTGTGTTCCAGTTGGGCTTGAACGGATTGATAGTGGCATTTTTCAGGGATATCTTGGCTTTTACCCCCTCCCTGAGTGATCTTGAGTTTGTGGAGCAATTGTAGATGCTGTGGCAAGGTCTGTGAGGATGAAGTTTTATGCCAAATGGTTTTGGTACAAGTTTTAGCTTTGAGAGTACATCTTCTGGGATTACGTATTTTAGCCGCAGGGGCGGCGGTGGAAGTCCGGTCAAAATAGATGCTATTTGAGATGGGCCGAGATCGGCAGTTACTATTGAGGTGAGGGGCTTTTGGACCGGATGGTTGCCAGCAGAGTTTGACGAGCGGATGGTAAGATTGGTACCAGCGCCGATTTTAGTATGGTCAGCGGAGGAAGATGGACTTGCGAGTGATAGTGATACCTCCCATAGTGGCTATGGAGCTACCATTGGATTTTGATGAGCATCCAGGATCACCCCGACCGGGCCACTGTGGTGGCGGATACCTAAGCAGAAGAGCTAAATTGGGAGTTGAGTTTGACGGTTCCATAGCTGGCGCTGTGTGGGACCATGGTGGTGTACAGGGCTTGAGATTGTGTCCCAGGGGATCCCTTTTGAGGATAGGCTGCGGCTGAGCAATCTACTCGTGTGGTCTGGTTTTGACAGATTAGGTTGGTATCAGAGAGTGACCGAGTGAGAACCCCTGCTTGTTAGGGCCCCTTTCCTGTGCGGGTGCTTGTGTAGAGGTGTCTCGGGTCGCCCTGGTCGAGTTGGCTTTAGAGGGTGATTTTAGTGCGTGTTGCACTGGCTGTTCGTTCTTTTCCCCCTGGCTTTTGATGGAGTCCCTGAGGTTTCCTGCGTCTCAGCTCAGGAGTGTTATGTTTTGGACTCCTCGCCCGTGATTGACTCACTTCTTTGGAGCCCTGCGAGAGTTTGGAGTACGAGGGACGCTCGTTGCGAATTCCGGCTCGTGAGATGAGGGAATTGCGCAATCGGGCTATGCCGTACTGGTTGTTGCTGTTGTTGTTGCTGAGGAGTAATCACGGGGAGTGATAGGTGACTGGAGAGCGGGAGACGGCGGTGTTGAGTACTTACCCCTGGTTTCTGAGACTCCTTGAGAGTTGCTTTAGTTTCGAGGACGAAACTTTCTTTTAGTGGGGGAGGATGTGATGATCCGGAATTCTACAGGGCTGTTACAGTGTGATCGGCAGCTTCTGGAGGCCTACGGGGCATGTCGGCGGTGTTCGTGCGCCAATTTGGACTTAAGTGATGAACTTCGGGCTTAAAATGGATCACGTGGGTGATCGGGGGACCCCGTCGGATGTTTAGAAGTGCTTTCGCGCAAATCGGATATCAAATTTGGACTCGGCGCGAAATTCGGATTGAAAATACCTTTCCGGGAGCCTCCGGCGAATTATCGGGTTGGAATTTGGCGAAATGGACGTCGTATTTGGAATCAGCGCGCGAAAACGGTCAAAACGGACTACCCACTTGTATTTTTGGTGCTCGGGTACTGTTCACTGCCGGAACAGTAACTCCGGCGATCGCCGGCGGCAGGCGGCGGCGGCGGGCAGCGCCGGCGGGCGGCGGCGCGGCCTCGGGCAGGCGGCAAGCGGCGGCGTGCGGCGCGGGCAGGGCACGGGCGCGCGGGCAGGCGGGCGGTCCACGCGGCCGGCGTGCACCGAGGCGGGGGACACGTGGCGGCTTCCTACAGGCTGGCTCACGGCACGCGGTCTACAGAGTATTTAGATTGCTCATGGTTCATGGTGCACCGGGCATGGACACGTGGCAGGTTTCTGTTGGGTCGGTCCGCAGGATTTCTTGCACCGGGTGCACTAGGCATTAGCAGTGACACGTGGCGGATTCCTATTGGTTGGTCAACTGTGCGGGCAGGGGGCAGCTGGCGCGTCTGGGCGCGCGGTCAGGCCGGTCGGTGCCACGTGTCGAGTCCTCATTTGTTGTTTTCTGTGTTTCCTGTTCGGCGGGACACAGAGGGAATTAATGGAAAAGATTTTTCTGGTTTTTCCTATTATCTCCATCCGAGGCTCATTCAAGGGCATTTTTCACCACCTTAGAGGCTTCATCTTCTCGAGGAGTGAGAAGATGAAATCTTCATAAAGAAGAGAGGAAGCATCCTGTGAAGTTTCGGATTTTTGGGCGGCACGCATTACGAGATTTCCATTCTCTGGCACGGCGCGACGTTCCTTCATCGGTGTATCCCTTTCGTCGTATTTCAATGCGAGAGCTCTCCCGGCCTACCCCGATCACATTTTCCGACGATTCTTGCGCCACTGGAACGGCGACTGACAGAGCCTTAATGTTGGTATTTTCTTGTTTTCCCTCATTTCGCGCTTTTCGAGGAGTTTTTCTGAGTTTACTGCGACACCCTTTGCTGCGATTGAGTTTTGGACAGCGGTTCGATCTTTCAGCGATATCTCCGCAACCGGACATCGGATTGAGGTGATTCAGAAGGCATTTTGCATCTAAACATCGCAAGGAACATCCTCAAATTTTTCTGGATTTTTCTGGATTTTCCCCGAAGGTGAAAAAGGCATTATTTTCAGTATTTGGTGCTGAAATTTACAGTACAGAGTTCTTTGGGATAGTCCCCTTGCCGAATTTATATCTCAGTGTAGAAAACTCAGATTTGAGCGTGCAGGTACTCGTTGCGACCGGCTCGTCGCGAGGATCGCGACGGTATATTTTTGGGAATTTTCTGTGCACAACTCATAGGTGAAAAAGGCTCAACTCTGGACTGATTACTGGAATAGCATGTTTTGAGGATAATTGTATGTTTAATTGCATGTTTTGGGGTAATTGTGAACAGTGATCGCGGCGGCTTATCTGTTTGGACTTGTGGCATGAAAAAGAGATATTGGACAGCCTTGGGTTGCGCAATTCCAGGTGGGTGGTTGCTTTACTCCTCTTTTCTGATGTACCCACTAGGAATATTAGAGTGATCCCCTTTATTGAACATGTTGAATGGTCACCTAATGGACATGCATGCTTAACTGGATAATTGTGAGCCTATTATATGGAAAACATTATATTGGGAACTTGACATGTTGGAACTTATACATGCTTCACGGACATCGTTTTAGCATTTAACCTTGCATGAGGGAGGGGGATGTACTTTCATATTGTGATATTGTGAGGCGTCTTGTGGGAGGGTACCACTTGAGGATTTTTTGGACAGGCATAGGTGGATGATTCATGTGAGGGTGATTAGCAGGTTATGGACATGTGTGGTTGGATTATGGTTTAGCATGATGATTACACCCAGGTGGAGTTATTACTTGGTACACATGGTGAACCACTATTTGTCACTCCCCTTCTTTCTTCCATGAGGAGATAGGCTTGATTTTAGGGATATCTAGTTAGACCATTTCTGATCGCTACACTATATGTTGGGACTGACTTAGGAGGAACCCTATTGTCTCTTCTTCCCCTATTCCTTAGGCAGGCGGCTATTTGTTGCTCGGGTTTGAGCAGGGATCGGCATAGTGTAGTCGGGGCTTGGATTTTAGCTTTTGGGGTATTGCGGCTATTGCGGATAGTAGGCGGTTGACCGGATGTCGGATCTGGGTCAGGATTGTCATTATGGGTGTGGTTGTTAACCCTTCTTCTTTTGATTACCCGCTAGGCATTTGAGTAGCTTCTTTGATTAAAAGGATAAATGCACTTTATGTGTGGCAATGGCAGGCTTATTGTGATTAAACAGATATTGTTAGAACTTGCTTGATTGGGGATTATGATTGTAGAACAGCAGCGTCATGTTAAAGGATAAGGCTAATCAATGATTTGTGGGCTTTGGGTATGTGGCATAGGCAGGCACAGGCTATCTCATATTTACTATTCTCATACTGTTCTCTACATGCTCTGACATTATGAAGGTTATCGACATCTGTTTATCTTTATATCGTCTTGGGACATTTGCATGCTTGTATGGTCACCTAGATAGGCCACCTTTTTCTGCTACACTATCATGCTGGAATTGACATAGGAGAAACCTTTTTATTATTCTTTTCTCCTTTCATTTGAGGCTCAGGGTGTTTGTAGCTCGTGCGCGAGCAGGGGGTTTGGGGATAGTGTAGTCAGGATCTTGGGTTTTGGGACAGGCAGGCTTGATGGCAGGGTTTTGCGGCAACCGCGGACCTTGGGCGGTTGACCGGAGGTTGCTTATGCATCAGATTGGGTATCAGGTCTCTAGTGGATGGAGTTTCCCACTATTTGTTATATTGCATCAGGTTGAGATCGGGTCTCCCTTTAGTGGATGGGTTTTCCCACTTTGGTCATAGTCATGATCCAGTCCTGCTGACTTTGATACTTGTTACTGAGGCACTTGACTCGTGTGGGTCGCTCCCCTCGAGTGCCACTCCGGAGTGTGAGGTTTTCAGACCTCGAGTCTTCGAGACTCTCATCCCCTATCGGTGTTATGCGTAGGCTGGCATACCCGATTTGGCAGGTAGAGCAGGCAGTACCAGTGTTGACTGGTGGTCAGATTGGGTTTATTCAGGCAGGCATTTGTATTCTGATGCATACTACATTCAGCTATTCTTTTAGCTCAGTTTTTAGAGGCATTCTAGTGGTAGCTTTTCATCAGGAGTCATACTCATTGCATACCACCTTTATTCCTTTTGCCTCTGGTAGACCTAGTGGGCGTGTCAGAGTTGAGGTTTTACCCACTAGGGGAGGCTACTGGTTTACTAGTAGTTCTCACCCCCATTCTTCTTTCCTCTTTTTCTTCTCCCTTGTTTTGCAGTGTCTTCTGCGGGTGCTACTGGGCTTTCAGTGGCGGGTCGAGGAGAGAGGACGGCTGAGTAGGTAGATCTCGAGGCAGGGTGAGCGTGTTAGCTGGACTATTGGTGTACCCATGTTTCCTCAGACGGTAGTACTTTCACTTTTGGGACTGGCTTTCGCCAGCAGGTTGTATTTATTTTGTGAGCTGGGAGAGACTGCTGTATCATTTATATACAGATGTATTGTATTTTATTTCCAGCTTCAGTCTAAGATGTATTAGTTTTAGTTCAGCTCTGTTTTTATTGCTCTTTTATTATATCTCTTATATCTGAGCAGGTTACTGGCGCTTCGTGTACACGGGAAATACCGTGTGCACGGCGGATCTGTGGACGAGCCCGGGTTCTGGTTTACACCCGGGGCGTGACATTTGGAGCAATCATGACGAGCGCGAGGCTACGTGGGAGCTCGAGTCAGAGATGAGGGATACCCACCCCTACTTATTTGAGACATCGGACTGAGGGATATTGTTTAGTTTTGTTTCGAGGATGAAACTCTTTTTAGTGGGGGAGGATGTGATGATTCGGACTTTTGTAGAAGCTTTTGCAGCTTTAATAGTGATTACAGGAAGCTTACACAGTGTATCGGAGCTTGTAGTGTCGAAAACGGATTTTTTAAATGGATCCGACGCGAAAAACGGAGCAAGTGGGCTTTTTCGGGGACTTTCGGCAAAATTTCGGATGAGGAATTATGCAAAATGGGCAGCGGATTTGGACTCAGCGCGGCGAAAACGATCAAAATGGTGTATTCACTTAATTTTCGGCGCCAAAAACACTGTTCACCGGAACAGTAACTCCGGCCGCCGGAATTACTGTTCCGGCAACTGGCGGCAGGCGGCAGGCGGCGGCGCACGGCGGAGCAAGGCGGCGCAGGGGGCGGAGCAGGGCCGCGGGCAGCGCGGGCAGGCGCGAGCAAGCGCGGGCAGGCGCGCAGGCGGCGGGGTCCACGGGCAAGGCGTGCACCGGGTGCACGGAAGGTGGGCAAGGCCACGTGGCAGTCCCTGATTGGCCAGACGGAGTAAAGAATGGCAGCTTGTCTGTGACACGTGGCACGCTGTGATTGGCCGACACATTCCGGAAGACCCGGCGCGTAGACCGGGCGCGTGCGCCACGTGGACACGTGGCCACTGTTCATTGGCGGGCGCAGAGCCGCCCACGTGCGCCGGGCGCGTGGAAAACATGGGCGGCGGCTGACACGTGGCACATTTCTATTGGCCCGTACGGCTGTTTCGTGTTCTGGGAGGAGTGGCGCAGTCTGATTGGCCGAATTTGGTGTTTCCTGTTCTGTCCTGGGATTCGGTGTGGATCCCGAATAGGATTTTGGCCCATTATAAATACCCCTCCCTCTCTCTTTGGAAATTCCGAATTTTAGAGAGAGAAAGTGAGGTTAAGGCCTTAAGGAAAGTTGTTCCTCTCTCTGTCCTCCATCTCCCCTAGAAGTTTCAGAATTTTTGGAGTTGCCGACAGTGAGTTATCTGCGACGCGGCGCGCTTCGACGTTTCCCCTTTTTTGGCCCTTTTCCGTCGCAGTTCAGTCAGAAAATTGCTGTGAGCAAACCAGGAGGAATTTTTGGACGATTTTTGTGACAGCATGTTCCTAAGAGGTAAGGCTTCGTTTTTCATGTTGATCACTTCACTCCTTTTCGCACTTTTGGCACGGTTCCCGAGGCACCTCTGACCTCCCTTTTTGCTGTGGTACTTTCTGGACAGCATCGACTTCTCCGATTTATATCTTGAGCTAGGAGCATCGGATCGAGGCGTTTAAGAAGTTGATTTTGATCTACTCGTCGCGAGGAACACAACTGTGATTTTTCTGGATTTTTCAGAGCACTGTACAGAGGTGAAAATCCCTCTTTTTTGTGCTGTTTGGAAAAACAGCAAAGGCTGTATTTTTGGGATTTGTATTTACACCGGGTGTGTTGTTCTG
>JAQNDB010003483.1:0-29153 GCA_029204045.2 Tillandsia leiboldiana | reverse complement strand
CGGAATCTCCCGGAATAAATTCCGGAATGTAAATAACGGTTCAGGTGAATAACGCGGTTATTTAGACAGACCGGACTCCTATTTTCGCACCTGATTTGGAACCGTTGTATAACTTGAACTTTTCTTTCCCCTTTTAACCAACTTAACCGTTCCCGTTATTTTCCCCCCCCCTGTCGTATAACTCCCCTTAACACCGTAACTCCCATACTACATAAACCCACCACCCCTCTAACTACCCGTAACTACCTGTACGCCAATAACTACCCACCCCCTCTTAACTACCTTAACTACCGTAACTCCCCTAACTACCCACTCCTACCATACCCCGTAACTCCCATAACTACCCACTCCCCTATAAACTACCCATTCCCCCCCATAACCACCCCTAACTCCCTTGTAAAACCCACTCCCCGTAACCACCCCACCTCCTTCCCTCCCCCTTAACTACCCGTATTCCCCAATTTCCCCTACGTACAACCCCTTTCCCCAACCCTTCTATTTCCCACCAAATCCTTCTGCTCCGCACCGACTGAACGGAGGACCACGAGGCGAGACCAAGGAAGGAGGGAGTGTCCTCACATTCCTGTAGCCGAACGCGCAGGACCGGATCGCCTCTTCCCTCCGACAACCGAGGTGAGCACGCTAGGGTTTGCCTTCTCACCCACCCGTCTTGGTTGGAGCGGACGAGAGAGGGGGGGGGAGAAAGGAAAAAAAAGGGGGCAATGTCATCGCGGGAATCCGGCGCTGCCGTCGCTCCGCATTAGGACTGCCGCATGCTGGCGCCGCCGCTTTGCTGCGGGCCCGCATTGCGGACTGCGCATGGCTGCGTCCGCCGCTTGCGGGCTGCGCCGCATGCGGCTGCCGCATGCGGCTGGCCGCTTGCGGGCGCCCCGCAAGGCGGCTGCCGCGGCGCGCCGCCACTTGCGGGCGGCGCCGCTCGGGCTCCGCATGCGGGCACCGCCGCTTGCCGGCGGCCCCTCATGCGGGCTGCCGAGCATGCCTCGCCCTCCACTTCGGTCGGCGGCCCAACCAGGCGGGCTGCCGGCTGCGGGCGGCCGCCTCTTGCGTTCTGCGCGCATGCGGCGCGCCCGCCTGCGGGCGCGCCGCTTGCGGGCGCCTCCGCATGCGGGCACGGCGCTTGCGGGCTGCCGCATGTGGGCGCCGCCGCTTGTGCGCCGCCGCATGCGGGCGCCACCGCATGCGGGCGCTGCCGCCCTGTTGCGGGCACCGCCGCATTCGGGCGCCGGCCGCTTGCGGGCACCTCCGCATGCGGACGGCCGCACGCTGTTAGTACACCCCCAGCCGTGCGGGCCAGGCGCGTACCTGTGCGTGTTTACGCAAGGTGAGGAGGGCGCCGGGCGCTCTAATCATTAGTCTGACAAAGCCTTAAGTTGCTGACTCCTATATGACAGATTCGTGTAGGTCCGGGGTGGCACCCCGAGACCGAGAGAACCTTACATCAGCCGGAGCGGCGACAACAAGGTGGGTTTACGGTCGAGGCTGAGTATTGTGTTGAATCCAAAAAGGGACTTTTTATTATTAATCGGATACTAACACTGATGGTTTTATGATGTACTAACCTACCCGTGACATGGTGACATGTTACTTGGTTACTTGGTTACTTGGTTTACTGGGTTCCTTCTGCTCGAGTTGCGAAAGCGCTCACAGCCGCGTTTGGGCCCCGCAAAGGGTGCTCTTTTTCCGGAAAGGCGGTCTTTGACCCGTGTACCCCACGATGACGTAGTGGGGGGCCCCTGACCGCAGGGGGGTCTGATAGCAGCGAGGTGCGAGCAGTGGGACTACCGGGATTGGATCCCGATGTAGTCAGGTGTGGGACTGCCGGGATTGGATCCCGATGTAGTCAGTGTGTACCCCACGAGGTGACTTAGTGGGATCCCCTTATTAGTTGTGGGGCTTTGAGACCGCGCGGGATGGATCCCGATGTGGTCAGTTTGTTACCCCACGAGGTGACGTAGTGGGAGCCCCTTATTAGTTGTTGGGGCTTTGAGACCGCCGGATTTGGATCCCGATGCGGTCAGGTGTTCCGGTATTACCGGGGTGGTACAGGTGTTACAGGGTGGTACAGGTTGGGAGTTACCGTTACGAGTAGAGCGGGGTTGTTCCGGCTAAACTACTTTTGTGGCTGGTAATTACTTTACTGCTTAGTACTATTTTGATGATAGTGTCACTGACTACCACTCTGTGACAGGTACCATCCGGGGGTAGAGGTAGGCGACGGTTGTGCCGAGAGTTGGTAGCAGTCGGTCTGAGGGAGCCCTAGTATGCTGTTTTATTTACTCTGCTTGCATTTCATTCAGTATTGTAGGTTACTGTGTGGTTCTCGATACCTTGTGGGGTCGTGTGATGTTGAGTACTTTCTTTCTGCTTATGCACTACTGTTTCCTTTCGTTCCCGTTTGGCCGTTTTCAAAAGCAACATGACTAGGAAAAGAAGAACTTCGAAAACTATCTTTCAAAAGCTGGGTCGTGTGGACCTGTTTCCAAACCGGTGGATTTATTGCATCTTTCAAACTACTCTCTTCAAAACCCCTGGGTCGTGTGGACCTGCTTTCAAATCTGTGAGTTTATCCTTTTAACTTGATTGGCCCCGGGTATTGTTTAGTCTCATGCACCGTACTACTCTTGTTCGAACTGTTGTGATTAAATGGGAAAATGATTGTTTTGTTCGACTATTGTAATAGCCGCGACGCCGTGCATATACAGAGGAACTCCGCCCCGATTTTCGAGTAAATCTGTATATATGTGGCGTCTGGGCACGCGCCTGGGAAGGAAGAGTTTAACAAAAAACAATGTATGCACTTTTCGCGTACTCTGAGTATCGTTTCCGCTAAAATATAAGCCCCAAACAACCCGGGTCCGTGACATTAAGATGGTATCAGAGACTTTGCTTTAATCACAACAGTGAGCGGCCCAACATCCACCGAGATATCACACTTAACTACGAATAATGACATGTGCAGGGTTTAAGGGTTAAGACTTGAGAGATCGGGGAGGGGATTTGTAGATAATGTTTCTTTTCTCTCACGATTTTACTATGATTCATCTAGTAGAGATGATTGCTAAGCTAGGGCGGCTATTCTGCCCTTGGGATTTAATAGTAATTCCTTGAAGGAGTACGACGTTTTGTGGGCATGGACTGGCTCTCAAGGTACCAAGTGCTTATCGACTGCGATAAGCAGATGGTACAACTCAAGAACCTAGTTTCCCTAAGAATTCGTACCTAGCGTGCAAGAGCAATCTCTTCTCTCCTCCCGGCAGTCATCTCCGCGACTCGAGCCAGGAGTCTGATAGAGGGTGGGTGTTGTAGCCTATTTGGCATCGGTAATCTGGTTACCGACCACTCGACGACACCTTCAGACATCCCGTGGTGAAGGACTTTCCCGATGTCTTTCCGACGGAGCTGCCTGGATACCCCCTGAAAGGGAGGTGGTGTTCCCTATTGAACTCTTGCCAGGTAACGCAACCTATAACAAAGGCACCCCTACCGAATGGCCTTCGCGGAGTTGAAAGAGTTGTTAAAGGCGCAACTGGAAGACCTCTTGGACAAAGGTTTGTCAGGCGATGTGTGTCACCCTGGGGGGCGCACCAGTGCTTTTCGTACGGAGAAGGATGGGAGCCTGCCGACTCTGTATCGACTACAGAGGAATAAACAAGGTCACGGTGAAAAATAGTACCCCCTGCCCAGAATCGACGACCTCTTCTTCGACCAACTACGAGGAGCGACGGTCTTTTTTTTCAAAAATTGATCTACAGTCATGGCTACCACCAGCTTCGGTTTCGGAACGAGGACATTCCGAAGACCGCTTCCCCGACCCGGTATGGCCTTACGAGTTTACGGTCATGCCGTTCGGACTTACGAACGCCCCCGCAGTCTTTATGGACATGATGAACCGGGTCTTCAGACCATTCTTAGATCGGTTTCGTGGTGGTCTTCATCGATGATATACTAATCTACTCATCCACCGACGAGGAGCACGAGGATCACTTACGAACGATTCTCCAAACCTCAGGGAGCAGAAGCTGTTCGCTAGCTCAAAAGTGTGAGTTCTGGCTACGCGAAGTAGGATTCCTGGGGCATATGTGATCTCGCAAAGGGAATCGCCGTAGACCCCAAGAAGGTGGAATCGTTGATATACTGGCAGCCGCCCACAACGGTGACTGAGATCCGCAGTTTCTTGGGGCTGGCGGGGTATTATAGACGCTTTGTCGAGGGTTTCTTCGAAGATTGCGACCCCTCTAAACCGTTGACCAAGAAAGGAGAAAAGTTTGTATGGGCGGCCAAATGCCATAAAGTTTTGAAGAACTCAAAAGAAGGCTAACCGAGGCACCGATTCTTGTACTACCACACCCCGTTGAGGACTATGAGGTTTACTGCGACGCTTCAAGAATCGGCCTTGGGGGGTGTGTTAATGCAGCAGGGGAGGTGATAGCCTATGCATCTAGGCAACTAAAGGACTACGAAAGAAACTACCCAACCACACTTAGAGCTGGCTGGCGGTGGTCTTTCTTCCTGATTTATGAGACCTATCTCTTTGGTGTCCATTGTAACATCTTCTCAGATCACCAGAGTCTTAAATACCTGTTCACACCAAAGGAACTAAACCTGCGGCAGAGACGGTGGCTTGAATTACTGAAGGATTACCTAACGATCCAATACCACCCCGGAAAAGCAAACGTGGTAGCGGACGCTCTGAGCAGGAAGGGGCGACGGGAGGGAGGATCGGTAGGTGCGATAACTGAGCAGAGCAGCTTGATCGCAGAATTTTCTCGACTAGGGTTGGAAGTAGTGCCAGCGGGCACGGTTGCGCAACTTCTAACTTTGGTGGTCACCAACACTACTAGAAAGGATTCGAGAGGGGCAGCAGGCGGACTCGCACGTACAGCTCGTAAGACAAGATCTCACCGGATCAGGAGGGGGACTTTTCGTTGGAAGGCGATGACACCCTATGGTTTCCGCGGCGAATTTGTGTGCCAGATACCCCGGAATTGAAGAAGGAAATACTGTCCGAGGCACACAGCGCCCCTTATGCAGCACATCCAGGAGGCACAAAGATGTACAGGGACCTCAAGCAGACCTTCTGGTGGCCCAAGATGAAGAGGGATGTAACCCAATTTGTAGCTCATTGCCTGGTGTGTCAACAATAAAGGCGGAACACCAACGACCGGCGGGAAAATTACAACCCTTACCGGTACCGGGTGGAAGTGGGATCATATCACCATGGACTTTGTCACCGGGTTTCCCACGTTCACCACAAGGACCGACACAATATGGGTTGTGGTAGACCGGTAACTAAGTAAGGTCAGCACACTTCCTGCCGATTCACACAACCTGGACCAGAGAGCGGTTGGCTCAAGTCTATCTCAGCGAGATTGTGAGACTGCATGGGGTACCCGCGTCGATCACATCAGGCAGAGACACGCGTTTTGTCTCAAAGTTTTGGCAGAGTCTGCAACAAGCCCTGGGGACTAAATTGCACTTCAGCACAGCCTTCCACCCTCAGACAGACGGGCAGTCGGAGCGAGTTATACAGACGCTAGAGGACCTGCTTCGGGCCTGTGTACTCGATTGGGGAGTCGCGTTTGGGAGCGTTACCTACCCTTGTAGAATTCGCTTACAACAATAGCCACCAGGCCAGCATACTGATGGCACCCTACGAAGCTTTATACGGAGACGCTGCCGATCCCCGATCTGTTGGGACGACTTGGAGAAACGAAAGCTCTTGGGACCCGACTTGGTGGAAAAACAGAAGGGAAAGTGCGCCTCATCAGACACGCTTACTAACCGCCCAGAGTCGACAAAAGAGCTACGCGGATCGAAGACGCCGCGATTTAGAGTTCCAGGTGGGAGAACACGTGTTTTTGCGGGTCTCGCCGTCCAGGGGAAATCAAGCGATCGGGATAAAAGGCAAGCTAAGCCGCGGTTCGTGGGACCATTCGAGATCCTGGAACGGATCGGCCCAGTGGCTTACCGCCTTGCCCTACCACCGAACCTCAACCGGATTCATGACGTGTTCCACGTGTCGATGCTCTCAGAAATACCTCCCCGACCCGTCGCATGTGCTGGACGTCTCGACACTCGAACTAAAGGAGGACCTAAGTTTCGAGGAAACCCCTGTGCGAATACTAGCAAGAGAAGTAAGCGCTTCGAAACCGAGACATCCCCTATGTGAAGGTGCACTGGAGCACCACGAGGAGCGGGAGGCCGTGGGAACTAGAATCGAAGATGAGAGAGCTATCCTTATCTCTTTACCGCAAATCAGGATTTGAGTTTCGAGGACGAAACTCGTTTTTAAAGAGTTGAGTGGTGTAATAGCCGCTAGTTTAAAATATTTTAAGGGTCTACTTTTGGTTCGTTATTTCCGCTTTTCGTTTCGGGGGGATTGGGGGATGATCGAATAATTCCTTGTTTCCGCAGACCGTCGGGGCCCGCGGGTATTTTTAGTAATAGGGCTCGCGAAACGGAGAGTGGCGGCGAGAACGGGTTTGAATTCCGACGCCGGAATCTCCCGGAATAAATTCCGGAAGGTAACTAACGGTTCAGGTGAATAACGCGGTTATTTAGACAGACCGGACTCTAGTTCGCACCTGATTTGGACCCGTTTTAACTTGAACTGGGTTCTTTCCCTTTTTACCAACTTAACCGTTCCCGTTATTTTCCCCCCCCCGTCGTATAACTCCCCTTAAACAAACGTAACGTCCCCATAACTATACCCACCCCCTCTAACTACCCTTAACTACCTGTAACTCCATAACTACCCACCCCCTCTAACTACCCTTACTACCCGTAACTCCCCTAACTACCCACTCCTACCCACTACCCGTAACTCCCATAACTACCCACTCCCTCTAACTACCCTTCCCCCATAACCACCCGTAACTCCCTTTAACTACCCACTCCCCTCCCCTTAACCACCACACTCCCCCTTAACTACCCGTATTCCCCACAATTCCCCTACGTACGAACCCCATTTCCCCAACCCTTCTATTTCCCAACCAAATCCTTCTGCTTCCTCACCGACTGCATGCACGGAGGACCAAGAGGCGAGACCAAGGAAGGAGAAGGAGGCGTCCTCACATTCCTTGTAGCCGAACGCGCAGGACCGGATCGCCTCTTCCTCCGACAACCGAGGTGAGCACGCTAGGGTTTTGCCTTCTCACCCCGTTCTTGGTTGGAGCGGACGAGAGGGGGGGGGGAGAAAGGAAAAAGAAGGGGGCAAGGGCATCGCGGGAATCCGGCGCGCACGGCGGCTCCGCATGCGGACTGCCGCATGCGGGCGCCGCCGCTTGCGGGCGGCACCGCATGCGGACTGCCGCATGCGGGCGCCGCCGCTTGCGGGCGGCGCCGCATGCGGGCTGCCGCTTGCGGGCGGCCCCGCATGCGGGCTGCCGCATGCGCGCCGCCACTTGCGGGCGGCGCCGCATGCGGGCTGCCGCATGCGGGCACCGCCGCTTGCGGGCGGCCCCGCATGCGGGCTGCCGCATGCGCGCCGCCACTTGCGGGCGGCGCCGCATGCGGGCTGCCGCATGCGGGCGCCGCCGCTTGCGGGCTGCCGCATGCGGGCGCCCCCGCATGCGGGCGCGCCGCTTGCGGGCGCCTCCGCATGCGGGCACGGCGTTTGCGGGCTGCCGCATGTGGGCGCCGCCGCTTGTGCGCGCCGCATGCGGGCGCACCGCATGCGGGCGCTGCCGCTTGCGGGCACCGCCGCATGCGGGCGCCGCCGCTTGCGGGCACCTCCGCATGCGGACGGCCGCACGCTGTTAGTACACCGCCCAGCCGTGCGGGGCCAGGCGCGTACCTGTGCGTATTATACGCAAGGTGAGAGGGCGCCGGGCGCTCTATCATTAGTCTGACAAAGCCTTAAGTTGCTGACTCCTATATGACAGATTCGTGTAGGTCCGGGCGGGGCACCCGAGACGCGAGAGAACCTTACATCAGTCAGGAGCGCGACAACAAGGTGGGTTTACGGTCGAGGCTGAGTATTGTGTTGGTAATCCAAAAAGGGACTTTTTATTATTAATCGGTACTAACACTGATGGTTTCTATGATGTACTACCTTACCCCGTGACATGGTGACATGGTTACTTGGTTACTTGGTTACTTGGTTACTTGGTTACTTATGCTCGAGTTGCGACACGCGCACCCGCGGTTTGGCCACCGCAAAGGGTGCTCTTTTCCGGAAAGGCGGTCTTTGACCCGTGTTACCCCACGAGGTGACGTAGTGGGGGGCCCCTGACCGCAGGGGGGTCTGATAGCAGCGAGGTGCGAGCAGTGGGACTACCGGGATGGATCCCGATGTAGTCAGGTGTGGGACTGCCGGGATTGGATCCCGATGTAGTCAGGTGTGTACCCCACGAGGTGACGTAGTGGGAGGCCCCTTATTAGTTGTGGGGCTTGAGACCGCCGGGATTGGATCCCGATGTGGTCAGGTGTGTACCCCACGAGGTGACGTAGTGGGAGGCCCCTTATTAGTTGTGGGGCTTGAGACCGCCGGATTGGATCCCGATGCGGTCAGGTGTTACAGGTATTACCGGGGTTACAGGTGTTACAGGTGGTACAGGTGGTTGCGAGTTACCGTTACGAGTAGAGCGGTTGTTCGGCTAGACTTACTTTTGTGGCTGGTATTACTTTACTGCTTAGTACTATTTTGATGATAGTGTCACTGACTACCACTCTGTGACAGGTACCTCCAGGGGTAGAGGGTAGGCGACGGTGAGGCCGAGTTGGTAGCAGTCGGTCTGAGGGAGCCCTAGTATGCGTTTTATTTACCTTCTCTGCATTTCATTCAGTATTGTAGGTTACTGTGTGGTTCTCGATACCCTTGTGGGGTCGTGTGATGTTGAGTACTTTCTTTCTGCTTATGCACTACTGTTTCATTTATCGTTCCCGTTTGGCCGTTTTCAAAGCAACATGACTAGAAAAGAAAAGAACTTCGAAAACTATCTTTCAAAAGCTGGGTCGTGTGGACCTGTTTTCCAAACCCGGTGGATTTATGGCATCTTTTCAAACTGTCTTCAAAACCCTGGGTCGTGTGGACCTGCTTTCAAATCTGTGAGTTTATCCTTTTAACTTGATTGGCCACGGGTATTGTTTAGTCTTCATGCACCGTACTACTTCGAACTGTTGTGATTAAATGGGAAAATGATTGTTTTTGTTCGACTATTGTAATAGCCGCGACGCCGTGCATATACAGAGGAGACTCCGCCCGATTTTCGAGTAAATCTGTATATGTGGCGGGTCTGGGCACGCGCCGGGGAAGGAAGATTTAAACAAAAAAAAATTGTACGCACTTTTCGCGTACTCTGAGGTATCGTTTCCGCTAAAATATAACCCCCGGGGCGTGACAAGGGGACTCCTCCAGACCTGGTCTCGATCGTTCTTGATCTTCCTGAGCACCCTCACCTCGAGTCACCCGAGATCAAGATCTTATTGATCTTTCTTCTCCGGCGGTGGAAGGCGGCGGCCGGCGCGGGGAGGATCCGAGGAGAGCGGCAGGGAAAAGGGATTTGTGGGTTGCGGCTGAGGGAAGCAGCGAGGCTTAGGGTTTTTTTGGAAAACCCTAGCTCGGGGTGGACGTATTTATATAGGGTTTGCAACAATCGCAATGCAGTCCCTCAAGTCTTGATATTTTAGCACCTGGTCCCTCACAGCAACCTCCATTTACATCCAGGTCCCTCCCCCCATGAGTGGCACGCTTTCCGAGGCAAGAAATCCAAGGTTTCTATGTGCAAATGTTGCATTTTCGACGCATTTTTCGCTTTTCGAGAAAAATCCGAGCTTCGAACGGAAAATGGACTGCGCCATGACGTCCGGCTCGACGAGACCTATCAGGTAGCGCATTTTTGATATTCGAAAAAACTGCCCGGATTAAATTTCGGTCCATAAAATACAGTCCCGGAATACAGTTTTCGCGTTTTTCGAGACTTAGAGTCGTCAAACGGAAATTTCGTCAGCGCCATTGCGTCCAGAACGTCGGAGCCGTTCAAATCGGACTACCTGAAGTGCTATGTTCGGATTTCAGACAGTGAATTGGCTCAACGTTGACGCGAAGGGGTTCGAAAATTTAGGGTTTACTGTTCACTGTACCCTCGACTTAAGTCGCAGGTCCCGCCCGCTTCTTCGTCGATTTCTGGAAGATCCGACCGTCAGATCTGAACAAGTTTAATATGATTTTCGCTCAGTTCGTCATGACGGTCGCGCTCGTGGTCTCGGATCTTCGAGATTAGGCTCGGATTGAAAGGCGATATTTTTGGCCCACTAATTGTGCAAATTACACTGCAGAAAAAGGGGCACTAAGACTACGGGTGCTTTTCATGATCCAGATTCAACGTGACTCAAGTCAATTTCATTTCTTTATTAATTTTCAAAAATTCGAATTCTTACATCTCTCCCACCAAAAAGGAAGTTTCGTCCCTGAAACTAAATACAACTAAGAACCAAATAAATAAGGAAAACGCTCCATCATGGTGGACTCGCGTTCCCACGTGGCTTCACGCTCTTCATGGTTCTCCCATTGTACTTTGACGTAGGGGATCGATCTGTTCCTCAGCTTCTTTTCATCACGGGCCAGGATCTTCAGAGGTGCCTCCTCATAACTCAGATCCTCGCGAAGCTGGACTGCGGTGGGGCTAATCACGTGTGAAGGATCTCTGATGTACTTCCTCAGCATGGAAACGTGGAAGACGTTATGCACCCGGGCAAGGCTAGAGGAAGAGCCAACCGATAAGCTACAGGACCAATGCGCTCCAAAATCTCGAAGGGACCGACAAATCGGGGGCTGAGCTTGTTGCGAATCCCAAATCGCTTGATTCCCCGAGTTGGCGAAACCTTCAGCAGGACATGATCGCCTACTTGGAACTCCAAGTCTCGTCGTCGTTGGTCCGCGTAGCTCTTCTGTCTGCTCTGTGCGGTTAGCATCTGCTGTCTTGCTACCCGCACCTTGGCTTCTGCGTCCTCCAGTATCTCAGGCCCGATAACACGGCGCTCACCGACGTCATCCCAGCAAATGGGGGACCGACATCGGCGCCCGTACAGTGCCTCATACGGGGCCATACCGATACTTGCCTGGTAGCTGTTGTTGTAAGCGAACTCCACCAAGGAAAGATACCGGTACCATCCGTCTCCATACTCCAGTACGCAGGAACGCAGCATATCCTCCAACGTCTGTATGACTCGCTCGGACTGCCCATCACTCTGGGGGTGGAAGGCAGTGCTAAACTTCAGTTTGGTGCCCATAGCTTCTTGTACATTTCTCCAGAACTGAGACACAAAGCGGGTGTCTCTATCAGAAACGATCGATGCTGGAGTGCCATGAAGTCGCACAATCTCGTCGATATATAGCTGGGCGAGTCGATCACGGGTCCAAGTCATGTGGATCGGCAGAAAGTGAGCCGACTTGGTGAGTCGATCCACAATAACCCATATAGCATCGTGGCCTCGCTGGGATCGAGGCAGACCGGTGACGAAGTCCATCGTGATCTGCTCCCACTTCCAAACTGGTACAGGAAGCGGTTGCAGTTTTCCTGCCGGTCTTTGATGTTCCGCCTTCACTTGCTGGCAAACTAGGCACTGCGCCACATGGTTCGCCACGTCGGCCTTCATCCCAGGCCACCAATAATGCTGCTTTAGGTCGCGATACATCTTTGTCCCGCCAGGATGTACCGTGTATAGAGATCGATGCGCCTCTGTAAGAATGTCCTTCTTCAGTTCACCGTCATCTGGGACACACCAACGGCCCCTAAATCGAATAGAGCCATCGGCGTGCAGCTGGTAATCGTCAGTCTGTCCCAGTGATATCAGTTCTCGGACCTTCTGGAAGGAGGGGTCCGACTGCTGTCCCTCCTTTATGCGATCAAGTAGGGTAGGCTGCACTACTATCGCTAAAAGTCGAGCAGTCGACCCTGTAGGGACAACCTCCAAATCTAGCCGCTGGAACTCAGAAATCAAGCGGTCCTCATCAGTGATCATCAGCAGCTCTGGCGCTACATGCTTTCGGCTCAAAGCATCGGCTACCACGTTGACCCGACCAGGATGATATTGGATAGTGATATCATAATCCTTGAGCAATTCGAGCCATCGTCGCTGCCTTAGGTTCAGTTCCTTCTGCGTGAAGAGATATTTGAGGCTTTGATGGTCGGTGAAGATCTCGCAATGGACCCCATATAGATAATGCCTCCATAACTTGAGAGCAAAAACCACCGCAGCAAGCTCGAGATCATGCGTCGGGTAGTTTTGCTCGTAGGGCTTCAGTTGTCGAGAGGCATAGGCTATCACTTTTTCATTTTGCATTAGAACACAGCCCAATCCGATCCGCGAAGCATCACAGTAGACCACATAATTTTTGCCTTGGACCGGTAGTGTCAAAACAGGTGCCTCAGTCAATAGCCGCTTTAACTCATCGAAAGCGAGCTGGCACTTAGGAGTCCAAACGAATTTCTCTTCTTTCCTCGTCAGACGGGTCATTGGAGCAGCAATCCTTGAGAAACCCTCGACGAATCGCCGATAATACCCCGCCAGACCGATGAAGCTGCGAACCTCCGTCGCATTTGTTGGCTGGGGCCATTCTTTGATAGCCTCAATTTTCTTGGGATCAACAGCAACGCCTTTTGCCGAGATAATATGTCCAAGGAATGCGACTTCCCGGAGCCAAAAGTCGCACTTTTTGAACTTAGCATATAGATTGTTCTCCCTGAGGACTTGAAGAACTTGCCGAAGATGGTCCTGATGTTCTAGATCGCTCTTCGAGTATATGAGAATGTCGTCAATGAATACCACGACAAAGCGATCCAGAAAAGGCTTGAAGATCCGGTTCATCATGTCCATAAAGGCAGCAGGGGCATTTGTAAGCCCAAACGGCATTACTGTGAACTCGTAATGGCCGTATCTGGTTCGAAAGGCCGTCTTCGGGACATCTTCCGCTCTAACCCGCAATTGATGATAACCGGATTGCAGATCGATCTTAGAAAATACCACCGACCCTTGCAGTTGGTCGAACAGATCGTCAATCCGCGGGAGGGGGTAGCGGTTCTTGATAGTGACTTTATTTAATTCCCGATAATCAATACAAAGACGTAGGCTGCCGTCTTTCTTCTTTACAAAGAGAACAGGTGCGCCCCAAGGGGACACACTAGGTCGAATGAAGCCCAATGCCGTCAGGTCTTCTAATTGTGTCTTAAGCTCCTTTAGTTCCGCGAAAGCCATGCGGTAAGGTGCTCGAGAAATAGGGGCTGTGCCGGGAACAAGGTCGATAATAAATTCGATTTCGCGTTCAGGTGGCATTCCCGGAAGCTCAGCAGGGAATACATCAGGGAAACTCCGCACCACAGCAATATCTTCAATTCGCCGAGAATCAGGAAGGGCGTTGACAACCATGGCAAGATATGCCACACGCCCTCTCTCCAGGCGACGCACTGGGGTCACTGAGCAGATCCCCAAATATGCCGAAGGCTCGAAGCCAGAATAAATCAACTCCGCCTCACCAGGCGGATCGAGGGTCAATCTCTGAAAGGCGCAGTTGATAGTCGCTCGATACTTGGAAAGCCAATTCATCCCCAGGATTACGTCATATTGACGAAGTTTGAGGACGAGGAGAGAGATGGGGAAACTCCGTCCGCCAATATAAACAGGGCATGAGTGGAGCTCTTCGTTAATCAGAATACTGTGACCGGGGATCTCTACCCAAAATCTATCTCTAGTGGGTTGCACAATAATACCATGAGTAGTGATAAAATGGGTGGAAATAAACGAATGTGATACCCCCGTATCGAATAATGTCCTAGCATGATGACCAGAAATAAAAGTGGTACCTGCCAGGTTGTCCTCCGGAGTGGGCTCGCCATGGGTCAGGGCAAAGACACGCCCCCCAGTAGTTTGTCGTGATGCAGTCGGTGGGCGAGGCAAAGGTGGACGTCCCGATGAAGCAGAGCTCGGCGCTGGGGCTTGTCGTCGCGGTAGTGGTGCAGGTAGTGGTGCAGCCGTCTGCGCGGGTGCAGATCCCCGCGGGCACGATGCCGCAACATGTCCCTGTTGGCCGCAGGTGAAGCATCGGCCGTGTCTCTGGTCGCAATCCTTCGCCCGGTGGGTACCCCCGCAGAAGATGCATGGTCGGGGGCCCCAGTTGGGATTAGGGAAGGCGCTCACAGCTGGAGCTCTCTTAGGCCACCTCTTCAGGTGCGGTTGCTTGGCCCGTTTGTTCTGATTCGATTGCCCACCGCCGTTTCCTGGGTGCGCCCTCTTTTTGCCCTTGTCCCTGTCCTTGTCTGCTGCATTCCGCTCAGCGCGGAACATCTTGACCTCCGCCTCAATTGCTAGACACCGCTCCACACAGTTGTCGAAGTCGGTGGAGAGGTGCGACGCGAGGTGTCGGCGAATCTCAGGCCTCAGACCCTGCGAAAATAGGCGTACCTTCCGGCGCTCCTCGCGCACCGCCTGGGGCACCAGGTCGGCGATGCGCAGGAACTCCTGCTCGTACTCTCGAACGCTCTTTTCGCCCTGCTTGATTGTTTCCAGCTCGCGCTCGAGACCCTCCTTAGTGGTCTCCTTGAGGTGGTGATGGTCCATAGCGGCTTTGAAATCCTCCCAAGTTGGATCGGCTGGGCTAGGGAAGTAGCGCTCGCGGTGTCGCCTCCACCACCTGGATGCGCGGCCCTCCAAGCAGTGGACGGCGATGTGGACCTTATCTCTGTCCTCGATGTAGGCGTCTTGAAATAGCTTCTCCATGTGGTCGATCCATTCCTCGACCGCCCAATGATCCTCATCCTTGCCGTCGAAAGTCTGCGGCTTGAACTTTTTGAATTCCAGCAAGACCGCCTTCGCTCGGGCCCTCTCTGCCCGATCGGCCTCAGTATCGGCCGCAGGATGAACAGCGGGAGCGACGGATCGAGAGGAAGTCGACGTGGTAGAAGCAGAGGCATCTGGAGCTGCAGCAACCCCCGGTACCGCTCTAGAGGCTGCGGCAGAGACCGGAGCTGGAACGGGCCCCGCAGGTGGTGGTACGGGGTCTGCCTCTGGCTCAGCAACGACCGGTGCAGCAGGGGGTGCAACCGGTGGCGTGACCTCAGGTACAAGTGGAGGAGCAGGCGGGGTAGGAGTGGAAGGGCCAGCAGCCTGCTGCTGCATGAAATGCTGAAACATCCCGGCTAGAGTCGCCATCTGGGCCTCAAGCCGGTCCATGCGGCCCTGATCGACAGGCTCGCTCGGTGTGCTAGGTGGTCGGCCTACTCCACGACCCGTACCCCGTCCCCGTCCACGACCTGGAGGACGAGCCATAGCTGCAATACAGAAACAGGTCAGAAACAGACTCTGATAATATCCTGAGTTTCCAACCCTTATACTTGACATACCCATCGCTCTCACGTGACAAGTCATCCTAGGGTTCATCCTAACCAGTTCCTAATCATCTTTTCCTAGGTACCGTGTACCTATTGCTCTGATACCATCTAATCTGTCACGCCCCGAGTTTTAAAAATCCGGTAAATTTTTTTTTTTTTTGAAATCAGAGTTTGCAAACTGGGCGCAACAGACCGCCACATATATAGAAGACTCTCTGTCCCCAGGACAGAGACTCCCCTATACATGCACGGCTAAAATCATCATCAGAGGTCAACAGATATATCAGTATCTAATCTACTCTACTCAGCATGAATAATCAAATTAAGTTATTACATCAATTTCAAATATCTAAATCAAAAGCTGGAAAGAAATGCTGAAAGTAAAAGTCTGCAGAATCATCGAGATATCATGCTCATGGGGACAGCTCTATCGTAATCGGCTCACTGGATCGTCCCGACATCTCACCACCCGACGGACCTACAACAATCACCCGAGGGTGTGAGATACACCGGAGTGCATCCCAGTGGGCACGACGAGCCGGGAATCAGCTAATCGTACCTACTGGGTACTAAAACCTGCGGATAGTAAAGATCTATAGGAAAAGCTGAATAAACAGATAAGATCTACTAATAATCAGAATCACAATAGCAGGTAAGTGTCAAAAAGTGGCAATCAAGAAACACTGTAGAACATGCATGCTAGAATCAAATGTCAACTACAAGGAATCATGTATAAAGAACTACTGGAGATACAAGCATGTCTACAGATAATAGTGCTGGAATAACTGAACAATAGTACAAGTGAACCATGCGTCAAAGGTAGAAACCCAAGTACACAATCATGCGCCAATATTGGTCTCAGAGGATCTCAGGCAAAAGCCACCGATCCGCACCTGATCCGCTAACATACCCCTGTCGAGGGCTCACGGGTCTATCACCAGACCACTCTACCGGTAAAGAACCAGCTCCACGGGGAGCGACCCCGGCCAGGTTCGTGAAGTACAGCAGTGCATGGCAAGTCATCATGATCAATCTCACGGTCAAATGACCGAGTAGTCGGCACACGCCGAAATCCCAACAAGGAATCATCTGTCTATATCTATCCATCGGAATCAATCAATCAGGCATATCGAGTAATATCTATCAATCAGGATCAATCAGTCATGCAAATCTATATATCAATCAATCAGAATCAGTCAGGACTAATCAGGGAGTATATATATGATAATCGGCTGATAGTGACAATAAAACTCAATCATCGATCTAATCAGGTCAATGTCAATCAGAGGGATCATGCTATGTCAAAAGAGATCAATATATGTCATATAGGTAAAATCAGCAGGGCAAGCCAAGAACAAGTGTCCGACTGGACTAAAGCAACCAGAGGGCCGAATAGATCAACCCGGGCCGAAGTTAACCCACCTGGATGAAGGCAGAGTCCCCGAACTCCCGATCAGCAGCTGGGGGCTGGCGTCGAACAACTGGGCCCTGTATAAGAAGACATGATCAGTAATAAACTCCCACAACCCTTTCCCGACAACGTTACACTAACGGAGAGTTTAAACGGTCAAATCGGTCATTTCGTCGGTCGACAGCTGGTTCCTGGTCAACGAGGACCATCGGAAACCCAATAAAATGGCCAGGTAGTGCGTAGGTGCTGTCTAAGGTCAGCTAGGGTGGCCATTTTGCATTTTGGTCCAAAAAGGTTCTTAAATTGCATAAATATCTATTAGATAACTACTGTTTTAGCTCGTTCGTGAATTCCGGAAGTCCAAACATAAATCTGTAAATTTCAGGGTGTTCGTTATGACGAGACGAAGCCCGTGCTCACAAGAATTGGGCTGAGACCAAACCCGATACAAAGTTGGCCCATAATCTTCTAAGGTCCCATTACCACTATGTTGGATCTTAACATATACTTGATCATATTGAGAGCTAGCTGAAGCATGGTGATTAATAAGGACAGAGGAGTGCAGTGCTCACCTTGTGCGCGCCGGAGGTCGGCCGGAGGGTCGCCGGAGCAAGGTGGTGCTCCAAGCCAAGGCTCGGTTTGGCTGATCTTGGAACCACAGTGGCTCGGACCTGGAACCAAGGTGAGCATCAGTAAGAGGGAGGTCCCAGAGGCTCTCGGGTCCATGTGGGGTCGAGCCCCGGTGGCCGGAGGCGGCGGCGGCCGGAGGTGAGCCCGAAAGGCAAAGCTCGGGTGCAAGGGTTAAGACCCAACAAAGAGGGGTGATCTGGGTTAAAATAAAATCATGGAGAAGTTGCTTAGGGTCTGTAGACCTCACCTGAGTGGTTGGCCGGAGCCCGGCGCGCCGGCGATGGCCGGAGATGACGGTTGAACCGAGCTCGGGTGCAACTACAGAGGTGACAAGCCCGACGTTAAACCCCGCATGCAAGATGATAGGGAGGCTCCAGAGGACCGAGGAAACTCACCTGAGTGGTTCCCGGTGGCTGAGGTGCGCCGGCAAGGCGGCGCCGGAGGAGCTCGGTGGAGCTTCAAGGCCGTTAATGGCGGATTCCGGCGGCGGAGCTCCGGGCCGGTGCAACTTGGATGGAAAGGTTCCACTCGGCGCCAGGGAGCTTCTGGTGGCAGTGGCCGCCGGTGGGAGGCAGCGGCGGCGCCGGACGGCGGCGATCGGGCTAGGTGAAGGAAACCGGGTTCTAGGGCTTCTCCGCGCGGGCCCGATCTTCGTCCGATCACCCCCAGCTCTCGTGGAGATGTTGCAGTCGTTCAGAGAAGAAGATCCAACGGTGCTGATCTCCGGTTGAACGGCCGGATCACGGGGCGCTGGAGATCGGCCGAGAAAACAATAATCCGGCGGCAGAGCTCCCGCCGGCGATAGGGACGGCGGCCGCGGCCCGGACTGCGACCGGAGGATCACCTCGGTGTCAGGAACAAGGTGGTCGTGACCAAAAGCCCAAATGCACAAAAGTGTTCCAAGACTTACCTTGGCCGAAAAAATGGAGGAAGATGGGTTGGCCCGCGGCGGCGCTGCGGCGACGGCTGGGGACCGGACCACCTCAGCCCGACAGCGGCACTCCAGGGGACTCCTCCAGACCTGGTCTCGATCGTTCTTGATCTTCCTGAGCACCCTCACCTCGAGTCACCCGAGATCAAGATCTTATTGATCTTTCTTCTCCGGCGGTGGAGGCGGCGGCCGGCGCGGGAAGGATCCGAGGAGAGCGGCAGGGAAAAGGGATTTTGTGGGTTGCGGCTGAGGGAGCAGCGAGGCTTAGGGTTTTTTTTGGAAAACCCTAGCTCGGGGTGGACGTATTTATATAGGGTTTGCAACAATCGCAATGCAGTCCCTCAAGTCTTTATATTTTAGCACCTGGTCCCTCACAGCAACCTCCATTTACATCCAGGTCCCTCCCCCATGAGTGGCACGCTTTCCGAGGCAAGAAATCCAAGGTTTCTATGTGCAAATGTTGCATTTTCGACGCATTTTTCGCTTTTCGAGAAAATCCGAGCGTCGAAACGGAAAATGGACTGCGCCATGACGTCCGGCTCGACGAGACCTATCAGGTAGCAATTTTTGATATTCGAAAAACTGCCCGGATTAAATTTCGGTCCATAAAATACAGTCCCGGAATACAGTTTTTTGCGTTTTTCGAGACTTAAAGTCGTCAAACGGAAATTTCGTCAGCGCCATTGCGTCCAGAACGTCGGAGCCGTTCAAATCGACTACCTGAAGTGCTATGTTCGGATTTCAGACAGTGAATTGGCTCAACGTTGACGCGAAGGGGTTCGAAAATTTAGGGTTTACTGTTCACTGTACCCTCGACTTAAGTCGCAGGTCCCGCCCGCTTCTTCGTCGATTTCTGGAAGATCCGACCGTCAGATCTGAACAAGTTTAATATGATTTTCGCTCAGTTCGTCATGACGGTCGCGCTCGTGGTCTCGGATCTTCGAGATTAGGCTCGGATTGAAAGGCGATATTTTTGGCCCACTAATTGTGCAAATTACACTGCAGAAAAAGGGGCACTAAGACTACGGGTGCTTTTCATGATCCAGATTCAACGTGACTCAAGTCAATTTCATTTCTTTATTAATTTTCAAAAATTCAAATTCTTACACGGGAAGCGGCGCAGCGGCGGGATCTGGTTGGTCCATTTTGGTGTTTCCTGTTCTGCCCGGGATCTGGTGTGGGAAGATTCCCTTTGGCCCATTATAAATAGGATCCCCACCCCCCTCCCTTTCCCACCTCGGGATCCGAGCCTTAGAGAGAGAACCAGAGCTTCGGCTCTCTATGAAAATTCTTCCTCTCTCTCTTCTCTCTCTCTTCTAAAAATTTCAGAATTTTTGGAGTTACTGATAATGAGTTATCTGTGACGCGGCGCACTGCGACGATTTTCTTTTTCGGCCCATTTCCCATCGCAGTTCAGTCGAAAAATCCCTGTGGGCTAACCAGGAGGAATTTTTGAACGATTTTTGCGGCAGCACGTTCCTAAGAGGTAAGGCTTCGATTTTCATGTTGATCACTTCGCTCCATTTAGTACTTTTGGCACGATTCCCGAGGTCTCTTTGACCCCCCTTTTTGCTGTAGAAATTTCTGGACAGCATCGACTTCTCCGATTTTTATCTTGGCGTAGGAGCATCAGATAGAGGCGTTTAAAGAGTCGATTTCGATCTACTCGTCGCAAGGAACGCAACCGTAATTTTTCTAGATTTTTCTGAGCACTATACAGAGGTGAAAAACTCATCTCTTTTCGTGCTATTTGAAAAACAGCAAAAGCAGTATTTTTATGAATAAAATAGTTACACCATGTGCAATGTGTGTTGCTGTAGGGCACCGTTTTCGGCAGACAGCAGTTTTAGGGGACTTTGGACAGCCAGGAGACTATCTGGGTGTAATTTGAGCTGTTCGAGGTGGGCGGTTGTTGCTTACCTCATTTTTGACAAGCTCACTGGGATTATTAGAACTCCCCTGAAAATTAATTGATGAGAACAATTGGGACGAACTAATATGACAATTGATGAGAACAATTGGGACGAACTAATATGACAATTGATGAGAACCATTGGGACAAACTAATATGATAATTGATGAGAACCGCTGGGACGAACTCTCCTAAAATTTGATATGACCCCACAGATTATATGATAACTTATCTTGGGACACTGTGATTGGGACAAAGGCTATAATCTCGCATGCAAATAACTTTTATATCAGTACAGTAAATCAATCTTTTAAAATAAATATTTGACATCTTTTTACAGCTTTTAAATGGTACAGTTGCATGCTCAACATCTAGTTAGCCACTATTTATTGCTACACTATCATATTGGGATTTGAACATATTTCATTACTCTCCTTTGCATTCAGATGCTTGTTGCTCGAGTATGAGCAGGGGTTTGGGATAGTGTAGTCAGGATTGCATTAGATTGTGGACTTGTGGGGTATTGCGGTGACCACGGACAGCAGGTGGTCGACCAGATGTTTATCCTTGCATCAAATTGAGGTTGAATCTTGTCGATCTTTGCATCAGATTGGGGATCGGGCTTTCTTTCTAGTGGATGGAGTTTTCCCACTTATTGAGTACTATTGCATCAGATTGGGTATCAGGTCTCTTTAGTGGATGGTTTTTCCCACTTTGATCTTAGTCATGATCCAGTCCTGCTATTATGAGACATTAGTTACAGAGACGCTTGATACAGCGATACTTTACTCGTGTAGGTCGCTCCCCTCGGGTGCCACTCCGGAGGTAGGCTTTTGACCATGCCGGGTGCAGGTCGGTTGGCCAGTGAGTGCCAAACCTATTGGCCAGTGATTGCCAGACGTGAGTATCGGTCAGTGAGTACCGATTAGTCAGCAGATACTTGAGACAGAGCAGGCAGTGCCAGTGTTCCCTGGCCCTTTGATTGGGTTTCTTTGGGCAGATAGCCTTATAGTTGCATGCATACAGTTATCTTTTGGCACTGCATTTAGAGGCATTGTAGTAGCAGTTTTCTTTTCAGCAGCCTTTATAGCTTACTACTGTTCCTTCCTTTTGCCTCTAGTAGTCCTAGTGGGTGCGTCAGAGTTGAGGTTTTTGCCCACTAGGGGAGGCTACTGGTTTATCTGGTAGTTCTCACCCCCATTATTATTTCTGTCTCTTTCTCCCCCTTTATTTTTGCAGAGTCGTCTGCGGGAGCTGCTAGGCCATCGGCAGCTGATCAAGGTAAGGGGATCGCTGAATAGATAGATCTCCTGGGAGACTGAGAGCTGTTAGATAGATGCTGCACCCTTTACTCAGACTGTGGTATTCCTCTTTTATTTTAGGTCTGGCTTTCGCCAGCTGGTTGTACTATTTTGGTGAGCTGAGAGATTATTGTACTTATTACAGCTTTATTTGTAGTTCCAGTCTGAGATACTATGTGGTTCTTCTACTTCAGCTCTGTATTATGCTCTTTTATTGTTCATATTATATCGGAGCAGGTTACCAGCGCTTCGTGTACTCGGGAAATCCCGTATGCACGGCGGATCTGTTGGCGAGCCCGGGTTCCGGGGCGTGACACCCGGATTTCAAGAACGAGTCAAAACAAGCTATAATATTAGTGTTTTTATGCGAATTAAGATTTGTTATGGACCTAAACGCAATTTAGACACGCTGGCTGTCTTTAGACAGTGTTTTCATACCTACTAGGCATTTTGTTAGAGTCCCGTGGGCTCTCGTTGATCGGGAATCGGATTTTGGTTCCGTAAATCGGCGTTATTGTCCCGTTTTAGCGTTGCGTTACTGTTGTGTCGTCGGGAGGGGTATGTGTGAGTCTGTTGCTGACTATAGCTTTTATTCAGGTCCCAGTTGTTCGGCACCAGCCTCCCAGTAGCTGAGCAGGAGTTCGAGGATCTGCCTACACTCAGGTGGGTTATCTTCGGTCCGGGCTTTATCTTTTCGGCCCTCTGGTTGCTTTAGTCCAGTCGGACACCTGTTCTTGATTAGCCCTGCTGATTTTATCTATATGTCATATGACCTATCTTGACAGACATTGATCTCTTTAGACATATCATGTACACATGTTTGTCAGCTTTTATATCTTGGTACATAGATGTCACGATTCTGATTATGCCTGATATTTCCTCTCACCTATGATACTCGCTTTATATTCTTGATTTTGTCCTGATGATTTTGCCTATTCTTGATTTAGTCCTGATGATTTTGTCTGTTCTTGATTTAGTCCTGATGATTTTGCCTATATGCCATATACTCCACATGATTGACATTGATCTCCTTGGACATATCCTGTATACATGCTTGTCAGTTTCATATCGGAGTACAGTAGATTTTCATGGTCTGATCATGCTTGTGGATTCCTGCCGTTGGTTATATTCTGCATTTATACCCAGAGATATTTGCCCTTATATTCAGATATGCATGATAGATCCTGATCATACAGATGATTGATTCCCTGTTGGGATCTCGGCATATTGCCGACTACCCGGTCACTAGACCGTGAGATTGAGCATTATGATTTGCCACGCACTGCTGTACTTCACGAACATGGCCGGGGTCGCTTCCCGTGGAGATTGTTCTTTACCGGTAAAGTGGTCCAGAGAAGGGACCCGTGAGCCCGATTGCATCTGTGAGTGCCGGGTTATTGTCAGCGGATGGGGTGCTGATCGGTGGTATTGCCTGAGGTTCTGTGAGACCAATAATGGCATATGATATGATACTTGGATTTCTATTTTTTGACGCATCGTTTTCAGCTTGCACTGTCATTTGTAGCTATTTACCTTGTATCATCGATGCTCGGTTTATGCTTGATTATTTCAGTTATATCATGATTTCCAGTATTACTTATCTGCGGTTCCTTTATGCTGGATTATTATAGTTATATCATGATTATCAGCACTTATTGACTATCAGTAGACATTGTCTGCTTATTTCAGCTTACCCATTGACTTGTTGATTATCAGTAGACATTGTCTGCTTATTTCCGCTTACCCATTGACTTATTGATTGTCAGTAGACACTATCTGCTTATTCCAGCATTTATTACCTGCAGATTCCTTATGCTTGATTATTACAGTTATACCCTGATTCCAGCATTTATTACCTGCAGATTCCTTATACTTGATTATTACAGTGATACCCTGATTTCAGCATTTATTACCTGCAGTTTCCTTGTGCTTGATTATCTGCCTATTCAGTCTTATCTGTGGATTATTTGATTTTCAGTAGACATTATCTGTTATTTCAGCTTTACCCATCGATTATTACTATCCGCAGATTTTAGTATCCAGTAGGTACGATTAGCTATTTCTCGGCTCGTCGTGCCCACTGGGATACATGTACAGTGTATCTCACACCCCCTGGGTGACCATTTTTCAGGTCGGTCGGGTGCTGGGATGTCGGGACGTTCGAGTGAGGCCGTCACGATAGAACTGCCCCCCGATGATATATCTGTGATTGAGATCTCGATGATTAGTAGTTGATTATCATTTCATAGTATTTCAGCTTATATTTGATTTAGATGTTTCAAACCGAGGTTAGCATGTTTTATCTTGGATTATTCCTGTTGATTAGTTTATTGTTTAGTTGAGATATTTATTGCTCTCTAATGGATGATCGTTGTACTCGCCTAGCCGTGCATGTATAGGGGAGACTCTGTCCATTTGGATAGGGGATTTCCTATACGTGTGGCGGTCTGTTACGCCCAGTTTGCAAACTCTGATTTACAAAAAAAAAAAAAAAAAATTCGGACCTGATTTTTAAAACTCGGGGCGTGACATAATTTTGATGATAATCAAGAAAAATGCTAGACATTTTAATTTATTATTCGCGAACCAGTTCTTATTCGGCTTGTTGTTTATATTGATAAACGAGCTTAACATAAATTATTTTTTTTAATTTAATATTTTAATAAGTCTGCTCGTGTTCAACTCATTTAATAAATAAATACTGAAATAAAATTTAAAATTACTAAAACCCTCAATAATTATTTTTATTATATTATTATCAATTTTTATTTATTAATTAATTTTATTCTCATTTATTATTATTTTTATTATATTTTTAAAACTGAACATTTCTTTTTCTACTATTCGTCTTTAGCTAATAAATAGGACTAATTATGAAATTTGAATGTTGGAATTATTATGCTTTTATTACAAACGTTTTCTTTTCTTATGATTGGCCCTTGACTAATTAATGGATTTATTATAAGATTTGAACGTTGGGAACGTTCTTATCTTATTTCCCTCCCTATATATATATATATATATATATATATATATATATATATATATATATATATATATATATATATATATATATATATATATATATATATATATATATATATATATATACTTCAAACATTGTAGTAAAAAGAGAATTCCTCAATAATTTTTCACGGTCGTGCTCGTAGGAAGAAAAATTTCGGTCATATCTTGGGGTGGTGTTTCCGATTAATCCGCACGAATGATGAAAATACGCATTAGGGCAGTGCCTCACACGCTTCCGGATTAATTTATTTCGGTTTCTCTCTTCTACAATATCTGGATTTTTTTTAGCGCTTAACGGTAAGTTCTGTCATTTTAATTTATTCACAATTTTATTAGATGATTTAATAATAATCAGATTTAGTGCGATAATTTTTTCTAATAGTCTAAGGCGCATATCCGATTTGATTGTGATTAAAATCTAACGAGTGCTAATCCGAAAAAAAAAAATACATATTGTATATAATTTTATTGTCAACTTGCTTGTATGATTAATATTCAAAATTATAGCATTTTAAAATTTAATTGCATATAGATTATTGTAATTTATTTGCTCTCTTTACTTGACTTTAAAATTATTATATATATATATATATATATATATATATATATATATATATATATATATATATATATATATATATATATATATATATATATATATATAAAACTTTATTTACTGTTTTGACTACAGTAAATATATATATAAAATAAATTTTTTTACTATTTTACTTTTTAGCTACAGTTAAAAAACAATTAAAAAGAAAAAAATATTTACTGTTTTTAAGTACAGTAAAAATATATATATAAAAAAAAGGAAAAAAATTATTTACTGTTTGTAGCTACGAGAGAGAGAGAGAGAGAAAGAGAGAGTGGGAGAATAAATAAATAAATAAATAAATATATAGTTATTGTTTTACCTACAACCATAGCCTTAATATAAAGACACATAACCAGTAAACAAAAAGTATACTTTTATATACTTTAGTTTAATTTATATCTATTCAGTGCGATTTCGTGCTATAAGTTGATTTTTTGTAAAAAGAAATTAATAAATTCTAAAACTAGTCGACATATTAAATTGAGATAAAAGTCTGTTAGATGGCTAACTTTTAATGATATTGTTTCTTTGAGTTTTATCAGATATGAACAGAATCTTACAGATTGCTTGACGAAATGCCTGAATATGACTAAGGTCCTAGAATCATCGAGGGGGATGGGACTTTGCCCATAAAGGGCCTTTCTGCAGTGGGAACCCAACCTTTGTGATAGGAGATCCCTTGAAGAAGGTTCAATGTGGTAAAAACAGGCTGTCGGGTTGGCCAAAGAGCACTTTCTACATTTTATTTAGAGAAACTTTAGTTCCAATTCCATCCCTATGATGAGTTGTGTTCTGTGTAGTGGTTGAGGTTGAGCTTATAGCTCTTAATGAAATCCGATGCGATAATTTTCACGAGATGTGACTCTACACACATCCCTGAAGGCAACCACCTATATAGGAATATTCGTATAAGGCCGCGACTATGAGATGTGGGCTGTCCATAGAAATTCTTATGAAAAATCAAGGTACTTTGCATGACCTTTAACGCACAGACTCGCGACGGAGAATTCTGTACTATGTGTATGGCAATTGAAGTCAGGGTCAAAAAAAACGTAGTTCAAGACCCGGTTCACTCCGATTCCTTCTGATGAAAATTGTTTATACTAAGTGAGGTTAAATCTCTTAAAGACACCTTACCTATTACATAGTATAAACACCCGATAATTTTATTTATATTTTATTTTAATTATTGAGTTTAATTCTTATTTCGAAATTTTGAATTTTGTGGAGGATTGTTGGAATAAAATTCAAAATTTCTAAAACCCTCAATAATTATTTTTATTATATTATTATTAATTTTTATTTATTAATTAATTTTATTCTAATTTATTATTATTTTTATTATGCTTTTAAAACTGAACGTTTCTTTTCTACTATTAGTCCTTAGCTAATTAATAGGACTAATTATGGAATTTGAATGTTGGATTATTATGCTTTTATTACAAACTTTTTCTTTCTTATGATTGGCCCTTTTCTAATTAATGGATTTATTATAAGATTTGAACGTGGGAACGTTCTTATCTTAATTTCCGTCCTATATACTAGATAGATATATAGATATAATATATATTATATAATATATATATATATATATATATATATATATATATTATATATATATATATATCATATATATGAATATGTCACGCTCCGAGTTTTGGAAAGGGGTTTAATTATTTTTTTTTTGAAATTAGAGTTTATAAATCATTTCATGCCGCTGAACAGATCGACTACATGTATAGTAAATTTTTGTCCATTTGGACAGAGTCTTGCCTATACATGCACGGAAAGCACTTACAGCAATACCATAGTAGTCTACACTACGCATACCTCATTATCATTTACAATATTTTAAAACATAATTGCGGCAAGATAAAGTATACTGGTGAATAAGGTGTCGGCACTATCGCACACAGCCCTCACCAACGTGTCCCGACATTCCAGCACCCGAACGGACCTGAAAATAGGTCCACCCAGGGGGTGTAAATACATCGACTATATAAAGCCTTCTTTGCGACGAGTTTGAGCCTTTCTCGAGCCTACTGGATACAATAATCTGAAGAGAAAATGATCTTCCTCTTGTGCTCCATCTTCTGAGGAACTTTCAGATTTTTGTGAGCCTCGATATCCGCCTTTCTGCGACGCGGCGCCCTACGACGTTTCTTGGATTTTGGCTTTCACCGTCACTTTTCGGTCTGTGAGGCACCCTGGATTATACGATGGTATTTTGAGCTGATTTTTGTGGCAGAGAGTTCACGAGAGGTAAGGGAGAGTTTCCGTGTTGATCATTCTCCTCATTTCGAGTTTTTGGCACAGCTCGAGGTATTTGGTGACCCCTTTTTCCTACTATGAGATTTTGGACAGCGGAGGCTTGTCGATTTTCGATCTTCGTCTCAGGCATCGGATTGAGGGTGCCTAGTCGTTTTGCATCTACACATCGCAAGGAACGTCCTCGATTTTCCATCTTTTTTTATGAGCTTCCCCAAGGTGAAAAATCCCTTTTTCCAGAGCTAAGTGCTACGATTTTGTACAGGCATCTTTGAGAGGTTCACCTTGTCGGATTTTATCTTGTTGTAGAAACTCGGTTTGGGACGTGCAGGTACTCGTTCGAGGTCGCCGCGTCGTCGCGGTGGTATTTTTCTAGATTTTCCGAGCTTATCTCGCAGGGAGATTTAGCCATCTTCAGGTCGGTTGTGTGGACAGCGACATGTTGTAATTTTATTTGGGATTGATTGGCTTCCGGCGTTGTTTTATTGTTCTTGGCCTATAGTGTCGGAATGAGGTTTATAAATACTCGTTTTGGGGCTACTCATCGCGAGGATCGCAACCGTGATTTTTCTAGGATTTTTTAGGGACTGTATGCAGGTGAAAATCCCTCTCTTTGCTGGTTTGTAGAAATAGCATGTTTGTTTCGGGGATATTGTGGTTGTGTGGTGTGTTGGTGTGATGTTGTTTGGAGCTGAAGCTGGCGCGACCATGTACCTAGATGCGGATGGATTCAGTGGATTTGGTTACAAGTGGCCACCCTCTTCACACGATTCAGCTTTGCCTGCGGAAGCGCTTCAGGTGGGTGGCTCATTCCCAGAACCGGGGACGGTTCTCTAATTCTTTATGTTAGGATGCATGCATTGTCTAGGATACTGGTTGTGTGAGAGGTAGGTAAGCTTGGTAATGCTAATTGTGTAAATAATTGCAAGAATAGTATTTATGATGTATACTGAGGACCTGCATGATTTGGATATCTATGTTGGTGATTATGTAAGCTTACCTAGGATAATGTTACCCTATGTGCTTATGTAGCATGCCATGTTAGCACCTCAGCCCTTTATGTGGCTGGGTTTATGCGATGAGGCAGGGATTAGTAGCATGTGCGGATTTACCCTGAGGAGTTATTATGGATCGAGGATTATGGACAGGTGTAGGCAGGATGGTTTTACTTTTTTATCTTTTTGAGGAAAATGCATGCTTGTATGGACATATAGTTAGCCTACGTTTACTGCTACACTATTATTGGAACTTGCTTGGGAGAAACCATGTTACCTTTTCTCCCTCTTTGTTAGTCAGGCGGTCTGTGTTGCTCGGTGCGAGCACGGGTCTGGGGTAGTGTAGCGGGGACATGGTGTCAAGGGACGGGTTGTGCTGGATAGCGGTTGGCAGGGTTTTGCGGTGACCGTGGACTTTGGCCGGTTGACCGGAGGTCGGTATAGGACTTGATTATAGACGGCAGGGTATTAACGGCAACCGCGGATATTGGGCGGTGACCGATGTTTATTTATGCACCAGAGGTATCAGATTTCTCTAGGGGCGGAGTTTTCCACTTATGAGTATTTGTGCATCTGCGTGAGGACGAGGCTTTCTTTAGTGGTTGAGCTGTGCCACTTGAATTAAGAGTCGTGGATCGTCATGCTATATTATGATACATAGACACGGGTTACAGTGATACTTTACCCGTGTGGGTCGCATCCCTCGAGTCGCCACTCCGGAGTGTGCGACCGT